>JAQFZC010004964.1:0-15028 GCA_034695205.1 Dicyrtoma fusca | reverse complement strand
GGTAAGACCTACTGTATTAAAACCAAAAAGAGAAAAATGGAATTTAATTTAAGTGCGTACAATATAGTTTGTTTTTTACCCAGACTTAGGTGTTAGTATAATTTTAATGATGTTACTTACCTATATTGAATTAAATCGGAAATATATAGAATTCAATATACACGATCCTTACGACATAACACATGCATAGTGAAGCAAGTTCATTGCATTTTAAGTTTAAGATTCAGCTTGCATTTTATTCATAGTTTTTACTGCATATCGTAAACTTGAATTTTAATTAAGAAATTAATTAATTGACTAATTCCCAATATAATTGCTGAAGTGAGAAGCAATGGCATTTTATTATTTAAATAAAATCCAAATTGAAATTCTCAGAGGTGTGAATCTGGCTTGAAACTTTATGACTTGTAAAAACTTTCATTTTTATTGCTTTATTTTAATTATAATCAATTCTGCAAGCCTTTACCAACCCTGCCCTTTGAATAGCACAGCTCAACGTCAGCTGTACCAGTAAATTCTGGTTTGACTTGTCTGTCGTGTGATTCATATAAAAATATCGAGTTCTCATGGAAACAGGTTTAAAATTTGAATTTTTCAATTAACAAAGTAAACAATATGAAGGAGGATAAGCTCGAATTCTCTTTGAGGTTCATTTTCCAAAAATCTATTAGTAGTGGTTTAAAACCTAATTTGCTCAGGGCAATATTCTTGCAATCCAAAATTTCAAAGCTGGCGCAGTCCGGCATACTTATATACTGTTACTAGTTACTTTAATTTAATCTTTACACTAATTAATTTAATTTTGAGTACACTTGGAGACAAGTCTAGTTTAGTATCATCATTACGAAAACTAGGTACAAATTAGGATTCCAGGAACGAAGCTTCGTTCCCGCTATGCACAATGCACTTACGTTGCTGTGCCAACGACATATGTGTAGTAGTGTTGCACAACTTCATTTCATATAACGGATGTTGATTGAAGGGGTCTTGCATACATTACTTAAATTAATCATGGAAAGAAGGCTGTTACTAAATGTTTGTTTGTTTATTCATTCAAAAGTACGCTAGTAGATAAACTTTTTAAAGTACGCCACTATTCCAATCAAACACTGTCAAAACCCGATTTTTCATAAATACACACTTACAAAACGTCCATTACAGTAATTACAGTTTTTTTTAAAAAAAGTATTTCTATTGAAAACGTGCTTCTATTTAAATTGGCAGTTTCAAAATGTGCATCAGTTTGAATTTGCTATTTCATAACCTGCCATTTAACAAATTGACTTTCTCAAAACATGCATTTATATGAATTGCATAGTTCAAAACGAGCATTACTGTAATATTTGTTGTTCCAAAAAGTCCACTTTTGAAAATCGACTTTTTTAAAGCGTGCATTTGTATAAATTGACTATTTGGAAACGTGCATTTGTTACCCTTTTCAAAGTTAGCGGTTGTGTAAATTAACATTTTCAGAACCGTTAATAAAATCAATTTGAAAACGTTGTTTCTAAAATTTAGTTTGCAGTTTGACCAAAATCAAATTATAAAATACGTGACGTTTTAATAACAAATTGGTAAATAAAGTGTACAACAGTGAAACTGGGGAAAGACTAACCTAAGGTTAGTAGTATTTTCTGAGACAAAAAGTTTAAAAACCACATGATTTTCGTGTACAAAGCATAATATGTGAAGAGACCCTACATAGAGATAGCCTAAGTATACAAACACTCCGCATGTAAGGTCTCTATAGGAATTAATCAAGAGAAAGTTTTGGAATGTCGCCCAGGGCAAAAGATTGAAAATTGCTTGCGTACGCTTCCCTTGTCTTGTCTCCTCTTCCCTCACTCTAGTTTTTCCAGGATGTGAAATTTGGGACCGTGAGTGAGAAAGAGAGACCAAAAGACCAAGAAACCCACCGACCGACCCACTCACCAACCAACCCACCCACCAAAGACATTACCCACATCTACAGAGATGTAATAATAAGTGAGTGCAAGATAAAGATAAAGTAAACTAGAACGTCAGGGTATTGAATCGATCACATTCTATTTTGTCCGTCCCTACATTTCCTTGCCAACTTTTCCCAAAGCCAAAGTCAAAAGTCCGTCTTCCGACCCTATAACCACCGCCACGCAGGGCGGCAGAGTAATACACTCTTCGTCTTGGATCCATTCTTGATTCTATAGATATCTGTATCACTACGCTCTGTAGATAGCTTCACAATAAGACACGACATTATTGCTAAATTGGTATCGTACTTGAGGAAGCAAAATGACGTGTTCACATGTTTTTAAACGTGCTTTGAATTTTAATAATATCAAAAGTTTATGAGCAAGCTCTTTTTAAACCTTTAAAACATGTAAATATTACTTTTTGCACCTTTAAAGATTCGATAAATTAGGGATTTGACACCTTTTTCAAAATAATGTAAATAAGACATTTTTCCACTTACCAAAAAATGTAAATAGAGCACTTTTAATCTTTTACAAACATGTAGATAGGACATTTTGCATCTTCCCATGTAATAGAAAACTTTTTGTCTACTTTGTGCCTTATCAACAGCCTACAATGTACTTGCCTTATTGAAATGATATGCTTTCCATTAAAGCTGCTTTCCCAACCATCCAGTCTTTTACATGCTGAACTTGTACCCCAAAATAATGCTACTATATGTATGTACATGCCTTCGTTTTCGGAAGCGATTGATTCATCTATTGATTTATCCATTCGTTAGATTAACAACGTGTGGGTTTTCGGAAGCATCTTTCGCTTTTATATATTTATATTAACAATAGTGGTTGAAACGGGCTGGAGCGAGAGCGAGTGTTTGGGTTGGGTTTGGTTCCAGTTCGAAAATTCCAACTCGGATCAATCAGGTAGTCTAAACCTAAAGCTAACACCGAAATGACCCGAATCGGCTAAAAAGTTTAGTTTTAATTTAAAAAGCGAAAAAAGACCTTAAAAATTATGTAGGGAGTAAAACATGTGTAGCACAAACTTAATTCCATTGGTGGTAGAATATTTTCCAAAAAGTTACAAAATTCGGTCGGAAACGGTGTGATCACTAATTACGAATGTAATGAAGATTTGAATAATAAGCGATTGTTCAAATTATCTTGATCCCAGTTGTGCTGGCTTGAAATAGGTCCCTTTGCTTGCTAAGCACCGCTCCATATCTGTCTCTCCCTCTCTCGATAAATATAGGGATGGATATGAGTAGACAGATACAGACTCGGACGTTAATTCTTTGAGGGAAGATAGACGAGAGGTGGATACAGACGGAGAGAGAGAGAGAGAGTGTGTGTAGTGAGATGCAGCTATGTATGTACACTGCTGGGATGAGAAGGACGATGGAAAAAGGGGAAAAACCAAAAAAGGAAGGAACCCTGGAGGAAATGCTTTTCAATTAGTAACCATTAGCTAAGCTCTGGGGTAGGTCTTCATGTTTTATCTTCACAACCGAAAATCCTGAAATCCGATCCCATGCCCATGTCTAAGCGAGCAGCTCCCGGCTCATATATCTTTATTTCACATAATGGCATCCACTGATATCTGTCCATTTCCCTATACAGTCCAGATCCGAACATTACAACTATAGCCTATAGGTCCCTCCGTCCCTCTATGCCCTATATCCCAGTCCCTATAGGACATCAATGGATCATTTCATTGTGTGGCATGAAGATAGATGCCCAAGGCCATTCCCTTCCATTTCTAACGGCATCATTCAAAAATTTAAAAGGGAGCCTGTACTGTGGACTGTGGTGCATGCTACACCGGCGTCTTTACGGGTTATTACTACGGATAATACGCAAGAGGAATTCAATATGCCTAATAGTAATTACTACCCATCCATCTATTGTAGTGCACTCAAGATTAAATTTAAATAACAGTGCATAACCGTAAAGGATCACCGCAGCATAAACCAAACCAGCAGTCCCAGCACCACCACGACCACCACCACCAGCACCAACTACAGTCTAATTGGAATATTTCTGCATTATCAACAAGATGCTCGGAATTTAGGCCATTTTGGAAATTCGGGTTTAAAATGCAGAGTTGCAGAATGATGTAGATGACAGAAAGAAGGGGGAAAGCATTCTGTCTAATAATCTCATCAGCAGACAATTTAACAAGGACAAGACGCCAACCAACCACAAGAAACAATGGCAGTGAGGAAGAATTCCCCAAACTTATCCCACCACCATCATAAAAGTTGAGAAAGACAGGGCAAATTAGATTTCCCTTGCGTCATTGAATTTGATTCTGTGGAGGAAAAGGGAAAATTGTATTATAAAATGCAAAATGCAGTACAAGCATATAACTGATGTATCGTTGCTATTTTAAAGCACGAATTTTCCTTACTTTCATACATTTTTACTTGTCATTCACTATTTTAGACGTTTTGTAAAACAGAAAGGAAATGTGCAACTGGGTTAAAAATTATATTTTTATGAGCATCCTAAGGACAAGGAAGTATTGCTTTCACTAGAAAATTGACAAAAGACCAAACATGCATTTAAGGCAAAGAGTTGTATCTACTTGTAATATTTGTTTCATTCCCTTCCGGCATACTTTTTACTGTGCACTTTAAAAATTCAGATGTGGCTTTTTGCACCTTGCAAATCTTCAACAGTGTAGCTTGCGATCTATTAGTTTATGAGGGAATCAGCTCTGCTGAACAGCTTTCCATCAGCCGTGCTTCGTTTGCCAGTCAATATTTGGCTCTGGAAATACATACGTTGATGTAGATATTTTTGGAAAGATTTCTCTTTCAATTTTCCTATGATGAGCGTGATGATAGGAGAAAAGGAAAGGGAAAAGGATAGTGAGGAGACGTGATATAAAACAGAAATCGATCCCGATCTTCCAACCATGAATTTATGAATAATGAATCCTAATCCTGATGCCAATCCAAATGCAAATGCCAACTCCCATCCCACGTCTAGTGTAGTGTAGATCCACGGGGAGAGAGCGAGAGAGAAAGTTGAAAGTTAAACTTATCGTCAGATGTAGACAATAGCGATTAGCTCTCAATTCTCGATTTTCAATCTGATCTAAATAGAACTCTTGTCCTTCCCTTTGATATGCCTCACAGACATTTCCATATTAAAATTATATCTTCTGTAGTTTTTGGTCTACATAGGTAGTTGAAGGATGTCATAGGTATAGCGAATACCTATACATAATGGTCTCTGTAATGTTGAAAGACAGAGAGAAAGAGAAAAAGCAGCCAGCCATCTGTGATTCCTGTCGACGAATTAATGCTGATGAGGGGATTTTTTATCCTTGATACTTACTTTCTCTTTTCTCTCTCTCTCCCTTCAACTTTCTCCACTATTCTATTTGACTCAGTGTTCTACTGTTCTGGCTGTTCTGCTATTTAGATACATAGCGAGCAAGAGCACAGAGAGTATATTCCATATTATACAAAGGTACATATATATATGCATCTATTGATACCGTAACTCTTCCGTTGAACACTAAAAATGCATGCTATCATTTAAAGCACAGCATAGTGTGACTTAAACATATTTGTAAATAAAGTCTTTAAATCAATAGCTTGGTAAAACACAAATTTTATTAGAACTTTCCCCAAAACGTTTGCTTCAACAAAATAACTTGTAAAAGTCATATGTTTAAATGTTGTTTAAAACCGAAGATCTAACAATACTTGTACATGCCTTTGAACTCCGGGTTTTAAACACATCAGTTTCTCCAAACTCAAGGCCTAAATATGTACAAAAATCCAAATCAAACGTAGCTGTAGTGTTAAGATGGTTCTTTCTAAAGCGTGAATTTTAGGAATTCACATTTTTGAAACTTCTTCCGCAAACAAAAATATCAAAAAAAAAGGAAATATTCTTCTTTGAAATGGTTTCAACGTTTGTGGATTTTCCGTAATCGGAGATTTACGGTCTGTCTATAATCTGATTTTCTGTCTTGACTGCCTCTATATATGTGTCTATTTTGGTTGTGTGTGTTGAGCAGATGCTGATTCAGATGTGGAATTCCGACTGGAAGCCAGAAAGGGAGAGGACGGCGGAGAAGATGGAGAAAGCGAAGAGACAGCGTCAACCCCGGCCACTGAATTCAAGTCTACACTTGCTCAGCTCCTTTTGGCTCCTCACGTCCATCTGTCTTTCCTGTGGTAAGTATCTCAAAGCTAAGTATCTACGACCCACCTATATATTACACAGACTTCTTAACTTACTACCACTATCATCCCAAGATAAAGATAAACCTGTAATTATAGGTATATCGTAAATACATTATTATGCAGCATACGTATCTACAGTTCCTATACTCCTTACATATATTGCTTTCTCTTAGTTACTTTTTCCTCTTATCTACTTTCTCCAAAAGACGGTGTATATAATTATCTATACTGCAGATACAGACTCAGTTTGCAGCCTATTTTAAGTGCAGTGCCTGCTTTCTCTTTTGTTTGCTGTAATAGTTTAAGCTTAATTTGAAAAAAGTATTTTACTGTGTTATCTGTAATGTGAAAGTGCATGAATTACTTTTGAGCGGTTAAGAACTCACATTTTGCACCTTCAAAAACATAAGGTTTTGTACTCCATCATTTACTATAATCAAAACACATTTTTCTGTTTTTAAACTGAACCTAAATTGGTAAGTTTAGTGTATTATAAATTTTACACTTGATTTTGACCATTTTAAGCTTATAATTTGTATCTGTAAGGTGTTTCAGTAGTGGAGTGTTTCGATGCCCTCAAATTGTAGATACGGGGTTTTGTTGTTAAAAAAATAAAGTACAGTTATACAATTGTGTAAATATTGCAGGAAGGTATGCATACATACATGGGTGGATGGTGAGGTAGTTATGTTTTATGATTCAGTTTTCACCGTAATAGAGATGCGTTTAAATAGTCCCAATAGACAGATATATATTTCGCTCAAAGAAATCTAGTGTGTTTGTTTCTTCATTTTATTTTATAGTTGAGAGTCGAACTAGGGTCAGCCTTTGCCACCACTGATGTTAGCTTGGACATGACAGTAGTGCGGCTGCCTTTGGCATTATCTGTACAGTTAGTATTATGACTGCTAAATGGGGACGGGGATTTGTAATGGATCATTTATTTTCTTTTACTTCTGCCCCCAATTGATAAGGATAACGAATGTCTCAGAAATAAAGATGTTATCCTGTTGGACGGTGCAGTGCATCTTGCACATCATACTGCAATTGGCTGGGAAACAGGCTTTGGTTTTGGCATTCCGGCCCATCTTCATTTTGATGCTACACATTGATACGGGCTTGGCTTAGAAATTCGATTTGGAATAACATCACAGATGGATACAGACATTCCGCATAAACATTTCAATTTCTCTACAAATAGCTGAGGCTTTAGGTTAAATATTACTATGTACATGTACAATCTATGAGTGTGTCAGTATAAACAGAAGTAGCTTCTCGTTAGTTTCCATAAAGCCGTAGATACTTTGACTGGATTCTCATAGGCTACACTGTTAGTTGGTAAGTAAAGCCTTGCTTCTTCACATTTCTGAGAATGATGATTTCTTGAAATATTGAAAGTGTAATAAACAAAATAGAATCACGTCTATCATAATCTAGTAGACGTTGCGATACTTCTGACTGCTGATAGTAATGACTTTTATCTACCAAATTGTTCACAAGAAAGATGCATAACCTGCTATCTGTACTTTTGTTAGTGTAAATAATGCATTGTAATGATGTTAAATGTTACCGTTAACCATTGCGATACCGTAGTAATTACTACATTAAAAGTTTAAGGTTAAACATCAATACCATTTAAGCCTTGGTTTGCAATTTCCATTTTTGAAAATCATTTAGAATTGGTTTTTGTACATCAAGTCTCTTTAATTTTGTAATTTTGCGAGTCCCGGCATTTATTTATACCGAATCAGCCAATTCTGTAGGTATTTCCAAGGATTTAATGGGCAAAGTATGTATGTTTGTAGAAAGATATAGGTATAGTTTGCATGTAGGTATGTAATGTAGATATTTATATTTGAAACTTGATTCTTTCCCGAAATCACTTCATCTACTGCTGCCACGACCACCCAGTTTTGATAGGATACCGCAGGCAGCATTTTAATCAGCTTATCGCTATATACAAAGCCTCCACATATCATCGCTTTCATTTTTCATTTTCATTCCCTCTGCCCTTCCTTTCGACTATATAAAATCCCAATTTTCTCTCGCATTTATAAAAGGCTCTGAGCAATAAATAGTCGTCTATCAAATGAAAGCTCTACGTTAAATGAATGTGGGAGGAATTTCATTGGAATCATCGAAAATAAAAACACCATAGGATCATCATCGTCAGGAGCATAGCAATGTAACCTAGGGAGGCCTCCACCTACTCCCAAGTAGTTATCTTAGCTTAGGTACAATTTTTGCAGTGAAGATTTTGGCTATGGGTGACTAAAAGCAATTCGGAGCGTTTCCTAAATTAGGTTGAACAAGTATTTGCAATTGAATTTTTGAAAGTACGCAAATTAGACACCGCAATTTTCAGAAAAATTCATCCTCGGATCGTGTAACATTATATTTTCAAGGCCCCTAACTGTCTGTATATGAAGTACATACATCTTAAATAGGATGAAATGTGATCTAACCAATAAATACGTAGAATTATGCATACGCCACTGCTACTGTATGCTTATAACTGCTTATATGTATTACCAAGAACCTACTTATATACCTAGGTATATACATGTATACTATAATACCCTGCACAAACTGAGTACCATCAAAATGACTGCAGGGAATATAAAATGTAATTTATTGGAAAGAAAATTCAAATTTGATAAAAGATATATGTATACATTACATTCTAATAAATTTCTAGTCTATGAAAATTTTCACAAGTGAGTCAAGTACGTAAGCCCTCACAAAAATTGCAAACGTAGAAAATATCAACTTTCAATTTTATTGGGAATGCAAGGAAAGTACACTAACATAAAGATGCTCGAGTACCAAATTTAATTAAAGGGAAAGCATTCTAAAAGCCCCACACGAGATAGTATGCACAATCTACAAATATCTAAATTAAAAATATCGCCATATCTCTTGTAGGCCGAAATCAAATTACGGTTTTATTATCATTACGATTGTACGCTGCCACAGCCCAAGCCATCAAATAGTTTTACTGTAAATCTCCTATTGCTAACCATTAGTGGTTTTAGGTCAAGAATTTTAAATTGCTGTAGTGTAGCTTTTATGTAAATCCTAACGGATCCTCCACGTGTATTTACTTTTAAGGTGTTTAACGGTGCTTTCACTCTAACATACTGTTCACCTGGAGAAGTTAATGAGAGATTTACGGTGCAGAAATGTGTATGACTATCCATCTAGAAAATGGAAAAAATAAATAACAAACCAAAATATCCAAATACTAGTATTGCAAAATTTCAAAAAAGTAGATTACGTTCTCGAGTTTTATTAGTACCTGGAAGTTTGTCTATAGCTATGGAGATCTACATATGTATCTGTTATCGTGAAAGCTATCCAACTAAATTAAGCACATAGAAAGCGTAATGAATAAATAGAATGAATTGGAAACTAGTGGAAAATTGTGCTGGGAGGGAAAGTGGAGAAAGTGAAACCCAAAAGAAGAAGTAAACAAGGACAAATAAGAAGAGTAAATACGCAAATGGATTTCTGGTGAAAAGGCAAAGAACTACATAAATAGGATAAGAAAGTAGAGAAAGTAAACTACTAAACTAAATGAAGGAAGGAGAACACACCCAAGGAGAATCTAATCTTACCTTTATGTCCACATTGAATTCCGTTCCCTCATAGTCCCTACATGAGGAGCAAAGTGACCCAATACAATACGAGTAATATAATTTAATATAATTATAAGTTGTGTTTTACATCAAAAGATGGAAATTGCTAATTTATCAAGAGAATAAATTTTGACCTTAATAAAATGCACACTATCAACTTACTAGCACCGGCTTAAAATAAGTTTAGAAATAGAGATCGAGAAGGGAAACGATAGTTTAGACTTAGATTGAAATAGTGAAAGTCAGGAAAGTACTCCCTGGAATTGAAACTTATTTCCCATCACATGCACTCGATGCTTCTTTCCCATAACTTGTAAGCTGCACATAGCCACTCGCAATAAACTCTCGTCTTATTTTTTAAAGCAAGGAAATAAAGAGTTATCAGTTCAACATTCACTAATTGAATAGAGGCAATACGTATGCACCATGTATAAAGAGATACAGTCATAAATGTCTACAATCTAAAACATAATGTTTTCTAGTCCGACTTGCATCGTAATACTGAATTTGTATTCCATTTTCTATCCTTTCCTTTCGTTTGAATTTTCCAAGTTTAGTGAAGTAGGTTACACAGGAATTCCAATTCTTCAAACAAAAAGCGTCGAAACGTAGGGAGTGGGAGAGAGAGGGTACTTGGCTTGAGCTAGTGGAAGTAGCTTGTAAATTGGTTTGGTTTAGTGGTGAAAGTATTGGGAAACTTCAAGTTGCCTACTAGTTTATGCTGTTAAGCCGAAGCTTGTTGTTGAAAATAGCGTCGTAAAATACTAATCAACGGGTTTATTGCGACAACTTTCTCTTTACTTTCACTGGCGGAGAAAGTATTTTTTGTCCATTTTCTTCCCTTTACATTCTACTTGTAAAGTTCATTGCTGTAATGGCCTACATTTTTACGGAGTATGGGTGATTTTCATATTCGCGGTGAAAGCTGTGAACGTCAGGGAAAGTGATGAATTTTTATTCCATCGTTAAGTGTCATACATCAGGCGAATGAAGGATACCAAAGTATAAATATAACTAAAAATTGTTGGAGCTCTCACTTTCTGCTTACTTCTTTAGGCTATATAGTCTGATAATTATTTAATCAGATTGTTTGTACGACGAATGGCTTGGAAAAAATTGTTTCAGAAGGTCTGCTGTGGTTGACGCATTAATTGCTATTAAGGAAAACTAGTAACAATACACGATGTCCTATAAAAGACAATATTTTCGCGCATCCCTAAGAAATTGTAAATCATGGTAGGGAACAAAATATTTTTATTTAACTAGTGCCTTAATATAGTTCGTCAAATGACACAGTACCATTTGTTGGGATAGGTTTTTAAATATAATTTTACAAAGAGGGTTGTCTAAGTTTTGATCAAGTAATATTACTGAATACAAACTTAAAAAACACTTCTGATAAAAGTTTATGATTTTGAGGGAAAAAGACTTATATTAATTACACAGTTCAAACAATCAAGTAACACTTGTTTTCATAATACATACATATAAGAAATATACCTTAAAAATAAAAAGGGCCTTCTTAATAGTATAGAGAATAGAAAGGTGAAATGCATACCTCGATGCCGCTTTGATACGCCACATGATAAGGATAGAGAATAAATACATAATCCGTTTGGGATTTGTTCATGTTCTATTGGTTCCTGGTAGTGACAAAAGGAATAGGACGTCGCATATAAAATGGGTCTGTTGAACTTTCAACCACCTCAAACATCTCCTTTGCTTTCACTCCTCGTGTTCTGATCTTATCCAAGCCTTTGTTAGGCAGGATAGCTTTACTGACATACACGTTTTCGACTGCATTCGTAAAGCAACGCAAAGCATGCCACTAATCCTTTTCCAAGAAGCCAAAAATAGGATAATGGCATACTTTTGAAATTTTTGATAATTAATTGCACAAATTATAGAAGTTTTTACTTAAAACGCAAACAAGTTAGATTATTGTAAGTATTAGTTCTAAACCTTTTTTGAAGGACAAAAAATTCTATTTTGAGACCTGATGAAAGCATAAATTCTTTGCACCGGTATACAAATACATTAAGGTGTTTCTTTTCTTCAGAACTACGCAAGAAGGAAATGCATTTTTTTAATAAAATATATTATATTTTTGAAAGCTCTTAAGCAAATCAGTTACTGCCATTTAATAACTAATTCAGATAAAACAATTTGCAACCCCAACAGCATCATAGATTTTAATTTAGGTATACAACTATTTGGCAAACTTTGACTATATAAACTGGTAATATAAATGATATCATGCCGTGATGATGGTAGTGGTTATGTGTGCTATTAATCTCTGCGCATAAAATTCCTACCGCCAACTCTCAATCCCCAAGATAAATTTCCATACAGATATAAACTATTTATCATGCAGGAGAGAATGTCAGGGAAAACGTTATTAGTCATTGAGGTATCGGGCCTTGGCAAGGGAAGGGATGGGAAAGCGGGGAAGGGAAGGTACTAATATCAAGACATTTGAAAGTGTCATTCCTTCCCATCTCCCCATTCACTTTTACTTACAAATGGGCGTCGAGATTATAATGTGAAACTTTGGTAGAAAGCATTCTATAAACTACATTCTCTATCCCAGGAATTTTTGTCATCATTATTTTATATGATACGATAACGGTAGTTAGACACTTTCGTCTTGTCTTTCGACGGGATTTTTAACGTTTGCAAGCCAAATTCATTCAGTATTTGAGAAGCCGATCGTTAAAAAAAAGCATTAGCTGAGGGAATAAAATGCTGAAAATAGTACCTAATGGAATTTAAAATAGGAAATCATAATAGAAGAAAGCAGTGAGAGTAGCTAAATTTAATTAAGATTTCATAAATGTTTTTTTTAATTGTAAAATTAAAAAACTTTGTTTGTTTTCACATACACGGTTGATTTTGAAGTGTACATTTTTCAAAATTACTTGTGTGCGTTGACTATATTGCTAAAAGTTCTAAACATTTTAAGATAAAATGCACCGCTAAGAACTCACAGATAATTACAGCTTAGGAATGAATTAGTTGCTCCAAACTTACATAAAAGGTATCTGTAGCCCACGTGCAGCAGTAGCATCATGAAACCAAAGCCGATGATGGAGGATCGTCCTTGGTTTGGGCTGTTGGTCGGAGAAAGTAAAAGTGCATTAGTAAGCATTAAGAAGATATGCTCTCATTCGTTAAATCCTCAACTTACTTTGGGATGGGTCTGGTGTGGTATGCTGAAGGAGAGAACCAAGTAGGTAGTAGCTATATAATGTTGGGGTGGAGACAGCGTTTTTATTTGCTTCATGAAATATTGCTATGATCTCACACTGTCATGAAGCAAACTGAGGGAGAAAGTAAGTATCACTTGGGAACATTCTTCAGCTCCCAAACTGGAGAAGGACGCTGCAACCCATCTTAAGAAGCAAAATTATGTATCTAGTTAATAAACGTTTGAGGGAAAGTACTTAAGGAGCAAAGTGAAAAATAAGCTTCGTTTAGATGACGCGTAAATCTAAAATTATTGCCACTGTTCTAAAAACAAGTAGATATGATATTTTGCATCCTCTATGGCTCAAACGGTACTGAACTTGAAATATAATTGAACACATGTGTTTTGTTTGCCTATTCTTGCTCGTAGAAGCCTTAACTTTTACCGTGATATGCAGCCACGTATCTTTGCCAATGAATTGCTTAGATATAAATTGAACAAATTCCATAGAATTAAAAAAGTCTACTAAACAAAAAATGATAAAGAACTGAGCTGAATACTGTAGTTTTGAAATACCGCTGTTTTTAGAACTGAACTTCAGAAACTGCTTGTCTATCTTTTTTAAGTTAAAAGCAGGTTAAAACTGGGTCAACTATTTACAAAGTTGTAGCACTGGTAGATTCATTGGTTCACGTCTTGCTTGCGTAAGGTCAGCACCGATCTATACGTAGTTTATAAAAAGTGAAAGTTACATATTTTAAAACGCTTGCACTTATTGGATAAAGTACATGTTGACATTTGAGCACTTTTTGAAGTGTGTAAGATGTACATACATGAATACTTTTATGCTTTCTTAATTACAGTAGTTCTATGTTGTAGTACAGATAATGTGATTGCCATAGTTTTGAGAACCTTCCCTTGATGTAGCTATGTATGTAATCCAACCGTTTTGCAGTACAACAATTTAAAACATTAAAAAAATATTGATCATGCACATACGCCTAAGCTAGTGTAAATCTTGAGGAATGGAGAAGGTGAAATGAAAGTAAGGGAAAGTAGGTAAAAAAATGACGTAAAATAGTGGGAAATGTGCCAGATCCGCATTATACATAGATTATTGGTCCAAACCTTCTCCTATACTCTACGACATTTGTGGTTCATTACTACTAGAACTAGAGCTTTAGAGACTCGACCTTTCTCGAATTTTCAAATTATATGTATGTATACACAATCTGTCAAGTATTGGCGTTTTATACAAAACTATACGAAGTCCGTGTTTAAGATTGGCTGTTTTGCGTCTTAGCTAATGTAAGTTTTCTCTGCTCCGTAGAAGTATATAGGTATACATATATACACTTGAGCTTTGCTTCTTTCTATGCGTATGCTCATCGTCGCGTCCGTGTGGTGGCATTTACATGATTAGTATGTATGACGAGAGCTCCTCTATCTTTTGAAAATTATTATTCACATCGCTTCCAGGAGATAATATGTGAGGGGACAGATTATGTGTATATATTTTCATCTGCTCCAACACTTGCATAATTATTTTACTGTAGTTAACTCCAAACTTTGATCTCCGTTTTGAGTGCCTCTCGTCGCTTACAATGCGCAATGAAAAGTAATTAGTATTATTCTGAAGCCCAAAGAAATATACTTATAGCATGGTGCAATTATGACTTCTTGTCTCTTTCTGAAAATCAGCATCTCGCTGTGTGAGTTCTTCCAATAAAGCTATTACATACATTCTACAGTCACACATGCATCTTGAACGGTTTTGAAAAAGTGCAAACTGTAATAGTTACATGTTTTGGCAAAGGCTATAAGTAAACATACATACATGCAAAATGTCCTGTTTGCATATTTTTGAAAAGTTGCAAAATATACTATTAGCATGTTTTTGAAAAGATGCAAAATGTCCTGTTTGCATGTTTTTGAAAAGTTGCAAAATGTCCTGTTTGCATGTTTTTGAAAAGTTGCAAAATGTCCTATTAGCATGTTTTTGAAAAGATGCAAAATGTCCTATTAGCATGTTTTTGAAAAGATGCA
>JAQFZC010004963.1:0-15029 GCA_034695205.1 Dicyrtoma fusca | reverse complement strand
TCAAAATTATTTTTTTTCTCACTAATAACAAAAAAGATGCCGCAAGTTTAAGGTCACGTGAAGTACTAAGGTCAATGGCTACACGTACAAAAAAATTCATGAAAATCGGGACGCCCCACCAAACGTACTTTCCTTGTAAGGGTTTTTTCAATTATGACGTTGCTTTCAACTAATTATTAGTAAGGAGCCTTGCAAATATGACGTGCTACCATTTCATTTTAGAGAGCTAGGGCAGCTGTTTAAAAAAAGGTGTACACGATTTTGAGGATTCATTTAAAAAAAAACAGTCCAAAACAGTAAAATAGTGTTTAATGTAAGTGCAAATATTGATTCTTTCACATATTAAAAAAAGTTCAGAACGAAAACTCACGATCAGGATCGTTTAAAAAAAATAATTTCTTGGATAGCCTGAAAATAGTTTTTGTAACGCACAAAGTACCGGATTTAAATTTTAAACAGCGTCAAACAATGCAATGTGTGATACACACATCAGCAAATAATATTCTAGATTATTAAAAAAAATGATTATTGTTCCCTTTGCAAAAGGATTATCTTCACCTTCCAAAGAGGATGGTCCGTTTAATAACATAAATAGCAAGCCCTTAAATGGTAAGATTTGATTCTGAATATGGGAAGGGCTGCACATAATTGAACGCTTTTTTCAGGAATGACCTCTTTTCCCGTGCGTTTTTCAAAGCTTTGCTCTAACCCTTGTTTGCAAACGTTATTTATGCACGACCTCTCAAGCAAATGGCGGCTACAATAAAATTTTGTAAAGTAGAGTAGGTATGTGTGAAGTGAGAGTAAATTATTAATAAAGGTGCGACCGCGTTGAATGATGTTGGGTGTAAAACTAGTTCATCTATCACAAACAATTTAAGACTTTCAGTGTAAAAATAGTGAACAGCGTCAAACCGTACTTTTAATGTTTTTTATTTACGTATTTGGTATTAAAGTGTAGTAGTCTAGCGCACGTGAAAATGCAAAGTGATTTTTTCAGGCAGTGGCATCTATAAATGACTTTATTGTATTTTTCATAAATTGAAATTGTTTGTTTCAAACGTCATTCGTGAGCAGCTCCTCTTTGGGCTCATTAAAATATTATGTTGCCATAATATTTTGTAAAGGACCTTGCAAATATGACGGTCTACAATTTCTGCTGCCGAAAGTGAATTTGGATAAATTTACGCATTTTTAAATACTAATTGTAAAGTTATAAAAGTTTAAGCTTTTTCAGTTTGCTTTACGGTCTAAACGTTCAGTACATAATGAATTTAAAAAGTGTACAAACTCATTATTTTAACATTTTGCAAAAGTGTAGAACACAAAATTACGATTTTGAAACAGTAACCAAACAATTATTTTGGTCAATTATTTGATCTTTTAAAATCGGAATAATAATTGTGTTATTTAAAAGTGTGAAGCAACAGCAATATAGCAACGTCTTGGCGATTTTCACGTGTAAATAGCGATTATTGTAAACTTGTGAAAAGGATCAAAACGGCTAGGATTCTTCAACCTTTCAAAAAGGAGGTTTCCTTGACATTCAATGTTGGAAGCTTCTAAATGAAAATTGGGGCTCAAACCCTTCCACTTCCCTTGTTTTTGCAAACGTCATTTATTGGCAGCCCCTTTGGGGTGCCTTATTTATTATGCCTGGTCGTCGCAAATTCTAGGCGAGGAACCCTACAAATATATGATGTCATATGATTCGTACTGCCGTGGGATAGTAAAATCAATTTTTAAAAGTAGGCAAATAGGGATGTATAAATTCTAAAAAAAATAAAATTCTAAATGAGCATTTTTCAAACGATTAAAATAGGGATTTTCTTTTTTTTTACAAATATAGGAACAACTATATAGAATTTTTCTAAAGTCCAAGCATAAATTTTTAACCCTTGAAAATGTGCAAAATATTTAACTAGAATTTGATAAAAAGTGTAAGTATGAAAATATTTTTACATTTTGAGAAGGATCAAGGATCAAACCAAAATATTTGCACATTTCAAAAAGAGTAGTTTCTGTGACGTCATTAACATGAATCCCTACCATGACATTGAATCAAATTCAAGGAAAGCTGTGTGCGTAAATGTTGCTGTTTACTTTTAATTTACAAGCACACCCACGGGTCTTCATCTGTTTGCTACGCTTTGCAGCTTGTGCGTAGAAAAATAACAAACGGCGTGAAACCGTAACTTTTATTATTTCATTTATTTTTATTCCTATATATAATAGGCTCCTAATACATGAGCGGCTACTCGCTCACTGTGACTTTAGCTAACACTTTATTTCGTACTTGGCGGAAGGGTCCATGCATAAATAACGCTACAAAAATTAAACAAACTTGAGTTACCTTCGATTACTTTCTATGAAGTTGTTTAGTGTTTGTACTACAAAATACATGTTCCAAGAATACCAAACCTAGAAAGTAACAGTTTTAAAAAAGTGTCAAAACTGGAATCCAATCTTTTCGAAAATATGCAAACCCAAAATTTAATGTTTGTAAAGAGGTCACAACTACATAAAATCATATTTTTCACATGTTCAAAAGAAATTTTAACACTTAAAAAGGAAAACATAGAAATTATGTTCAAAACTATAAAAACCACCATTTAAAAAAGTTGAAACCTATAAATTATCCATTTTAAAAGGATCAAAACAGGAGATACACATTATCAAAACAGCATAAAACTAGTTCAATTGCTACTTTAAAAGCGCAATAAATGAATATACTGTTACAAAACAATTCACCTTAAAAATAAATGCAAAGGTTTGAAACAAAACAAACATTTTTGAAAAGCCCCTTCGGCCTTCCATTTTTGACGGTGCAGCTATGTTTCTGTATTTAAAACCTCCGCCTAGCTTTCCCACAACTTTCCCTTTCTCTGTCCTCTTCGCTTAATTTAGTGCACTGTGTCTTCCCTTTACTTGTCTTTTATGTGAAATATTTCCTGCCTTCTCGAAGGCCGAAGACACAAAATGACCAACTTACAATAAAAGAAAACAAATCTCACAGAAGAAATCGTTACAAATTAAAAACGTTTCTTAACGCTGCATTTTATTTGGGCTACATTTGCCTCTTTTCCGTGAAATATTTTCCTTTTTGTTTTCCATTTTTTTTGTTACAATAATTACGGCAAAATAATTTATTATTAGTTCCCATTTTTTTATTATAATAAAACTCGAAGCTCAAGTTAGCCAATTATTTGTACAATGCAACTATTTTGTGGACTGTCTTGCAGGAGCTAATTAAGAGCTGGAATTATTGGGCTACTTAAAATTCATGGAACAATACACAATAATTTTAATGAACTTCAAATCTCGGACTCAGTCAAAATGGCTTCGGGAATGAGGACAGTATCGGGACTATAATGTAGTTTTCTTTGTAATCTACGAATTTTCCATGTTTTCTGTATAATTTGGACAATTAAATTTAAATAACTTTACTACATAGCAGTTAAATTATTGTAGCTACTTTCTATTTTTTCCTATCTTCTTCTGCCTGACCAAACTTTCCAAAACAAATTGAAGGTTTGTTATGATTATCGAGCTTAGCCTTAGCTATGCGTGCTTAGTGCAATTTATTCCAATTTTGGACAATTTTGTGACAATTTTGCTCAGACTGTTTAGTTTTGTGTGATTTTTAAGAAATTATTGTAACAACAAAAGTACCGGAAAATAAATTCGGAATTGCAATTGAAAAAAATGTAAATCATTTGAAGAGAATTCTAAAATCAATTTTAAGTGTTATTTTAAATTAAATTAGGGAACACGTTAGATTTATGTGGAAACATTTTTTTCTTATTTGAACGTAAACTAGTAATCAACTGATTTGAAAAAATAAAATAAATTATTACAAACGGCGTTAAAACCTTGCAATAATTATTTATTTAATTCAAGATTTATTTACTTTTAACACTTACTTTCAGGTTTAATTAGTTTAAAAGAATTCCCACGTTTCTTTTTATTGGGAATAGGAATATCCCTAGGAATTTATGTAAAAAAAGGAGATTAGTCTTGAAATATTGCATGTTTTTTTAATAATAATAAATTCCCCTAAAAATGCCTTGCCTTATAAATTCCTTGTTTGTTCGCAACAACGACGCGAGAACATTAACACGGAATTTACAAAATTAGTTTTTTATGTGATTTTAACTTCATTCTTAGTTCCAACAGCAAAAAATTGGTGTATACAGTGATTTATTAATTAGGACCACAACATCAAAAGTGATAACACGCGGCGTTCAACCTTGAAGAGATAATAATTGTTGAAGAAGAAAGAACGTGGGGGGTTTTCTAAACATATTTTTACGAATAAATAAAAATGAAAGAAAATGAATTTTCTGAACAAGAAAATTTGATTCTTTCCCGCTTATACTCGTAGTTAAGGATCAAAGGATATGGACTGTGTTGAAAAGCAGATGGACGATGTAATCCTTGGGTACTTGAAAAGAGTACAAAAGACAGCGGATGAATGCGGGATAAATTCGCGGGTAGCCAGGCCTCGTTAATATCCCCCATACTTGTAACATGGACGCATCGACATGACAGCCTGAAAATAACATAGTTCCAACACACAAAATATATTTTATGACAAAATGAGTAAACAAATAAACATACTGTTACCATTAAGTTCATGTTTTAAATGCCTTTGAGCGGCGTTAGGATTTAAAAAAATTAATATTTCAATTTCAATGATCGCGGTATTAGCGCAGCTGTGCATAAAATTCAAAGCAATGAACTGTTTTTCCCATAAGGGTCTTTTTAAATATCATTCCAAAACCATCTTTTTCAAGTGCACGAGCAGCATTTCCTTTGCTTTGTGACACTTTTTCTGAAGTTTGTTTTATTGTACACCCTTTAAATTAATTTTTTCTCTTTTTTTAAAAGGCAAACTTCTTGTATTGTACATTTTACATTCTTTTAATAAGAAAATTCTACCAATTATTGTACTTTTTGAAAACTGTTATTAAATGCTTTGCACATTTAAACGTTAGTTTCCTAAGTTTTGCTGTTTTTGAAAAAAGTTATTCAGTGAACTTGCATGTGTTTTGTAAAGCCCAGATTCCCAATATACGACATTTTTGATATATTGGTAATGACAAGTGAACACATTATAGAATATCGGGTATAATCTGCCAAAGCGACAGATTCCAGTAGTGGATTTGAATGAGATCAAAAGTGACGACAACAGTGGAACGTTTCTTGAAAGTGAGTGTGGTGTAGTAGAAATGGGCGATGGAAGCTTCAAGAAGGAATGACTGCATGCTCTGGAGATCGCGAGGAGTGATTACGGCCTCCATTGGACCCACAAGCGACCGGTAGATAGTGTGCCTCTTTAGTCTAAAATACCTTCTTATGGAATACAGAACATTTGTTCTCTCTCCACTTTGGACTCACGCCACCAATCCCCACGCTTCGTCCTCTTTCCAACTTTCCGTTAGTTAAGTTAGTTGTAGTTTATTTCATTTATTTTATATTTATTAGTTCGCAAGAAGGCCGAGCTGCAGTGGTTACGATATAAGATCAAAAGGGAGGGTTTTGAATAGTAATAGCAGTAGCATTAGAGAGGGCCGGATTAATACAGCTCGAAGCGCCCCCATAGCGGGAAGATGTAGAACTAAGCTTTCTATCTATAGGTTAGATTGATTGAAGCGCCCTCCTCCGTAGCGGAGAGATGTGGAACTTTGATTGATTGTTATCATTGTGGTTTAAACTTTCAACCTCAATTTAAAAAACTATGACTCTGTACACTGAAACCAGAACATGTAATATTAAATGAAATACATTATAATTATTTGATAAGATATTATTGTGTAATGTATTTGTAGCACAGGTATTGATGGTAAAAGGTATCTAGGTCATGTGTATTGTGTTGTGTGTGAAAGGCATTAGATTTATGACTAGTGTATTTAGATGGATGAATATACCATGGAAAAATGTACTGAAACGGATAAATCAGTATAACACAATGAGAAATTAGAAAGGGAAAAAGTAGCGGTAAGTATAACAGTATTGATATTTATAATAAACAAAGGGTAAAATTGTATAGTCTAATAAGAAATTAAAAAGGAAAAGACCTAACGGGATCTATAATGGTATTGATATTATTAGATGGACTAATAGAGTGGTCATGTTACTCATTGAAGTGTCTGTGTTGGTAGTAAAGGTGAATCTAACCTTTTTCCTGTATTTGAGATTGTGTAAAAATAGGAAAAGTGAAACCAAAAACTTTGTATAAAAACCAAAGAACTGAACCACTGAAGATATCAGTTATAATATATACACTGGTAAACATTTTTAAGCTCTCGACTAAAAACTTTCCAAGTAAAACTTTCCACATTTTATTTGTAAAAAGTTTCAAATTGAGATTTCTTCAATCAATTATTGATATAGTACGTGAATTCATACTGAACAGTGACACTATACAAGACCGTTGGCTGAAGCTGTAATATTGATTGGGATAAAACAGAGTGATAAAGTAAGTAACTATTTATTACTATTGAATACTAAAAGTTTAGTCTATATGATAAACATATCAACTCGAAATTTTTATTCTTATTTTAATACTTGTTTTTTAATCTAGATGGAAAATAACACATTTGTTGAAAAGTCTGAAACTGGTGGAAATGCTATAAAGTTCACCGAGCATAAATCAGCGGAAACATCTGGTAACCACATGGAGCAGGGCAAGGAGATAGCACCGCAAACCGGAAGATCTGGTTTAGAGATCCCGAAGCTCCCACAGACTCAGGCTTCCAAGCCTATTAAGCAACGAAAACCTTGTCAGAAGAAGACCCCTCACCCTCCACTACCGTCTCCTCTACTCAGGAGGGTAAAGGAACCAAACGTCCATATTCTGAATGTGCTTTAGATCATGATTCTGATATAAATTCTAGTAAGATTACTTGTAATTTTTTTCGTTTGTTTCTTACGTTTTTTGTTTTCTATATTTATAAGTTAAATTATATTATGTTGTTCAATAGCTCATGCAATTGAGTCAGCTTCAATGGCTTCTATGGAAAATCCACTCAGCCCGGGAACATTGGAAGCTCTTGGTGACGTTTTTCATGACATTGAAATGGAAGAAACGGATCACTTGATAGCCACATCATACCATGAATACGAAGACGGATCATGCAAATGTAATATCTGTTTCTTTATCTGTTTTAGACGAAAAGATCTTGACACACATTTTAAAGATAGTCACATCAATAAGCTTAGGATGATAGGATTTGGATCAGATGCAGAACACATAATCCCTATCGAACAGTCATGCATTGACGGAACAGTGATTAGATATTCTCTTTTAACTGAAAACTTGAAAATTACTGTCCCGTTAATACTTATGTCCCGTCTCAACTCACAGCTTACAACACGTCTAAATAATCAACTTGAAAGTTTTAAAGGTATGAAAATATTCATAAAAATGAATGTACGTTTTGAAAAACAAGATAGAACAGTTTTTAATCATTGGATAAACGCGTACGGACATGACTGTTTCTCCCCAGATGATGTTCAACACATTATTAGTTTAAGTGTATCTAAAATAAACTCTACATTAGATGAATTTGTTAAGCAGGGATCAGGAGTAGTAGTTGATAATATTTTAAGTTGAAAATAGTAATGAGTAAGTATACACCACTTGGAACAGGTACTTACATCCCATTACCACCTTTGCTTGAAGCGTTTAATTTTAAAACACATCACATTGTAAATATTAATAATAGTGAATCAATGCTTCGTATTGAAAGACAAAACAAAGCTAATGGTTCATCATTTTTAGACATGAAAAATGATTTAAATGCCTGCTTTAAATGGAGTGTATTGTGTTCACAGTTACCATTTAATCAACGTTCAAAAAGATCCGTTAGTTATTTGATAACTAAAAATGTAAATAATATAGATTTCTCAGACTTGCAATATCCAGTTACTGTTAATCAACTGATTAAATTTGAAAGAAAAAATCCTACTTTAGGTATAAATGTATTCAGATACAATATAAAAGACGAGCCAGGTGTTTCCACTTTCTTCCCTGACTTTAGCCAATTTTCCCAAGAGGAATTACAAGACATATTTACATATAACGACTATGTAATAGGCGAAGCATTGGCTACATATATTAGAAATTTGAATGACTATCTTAGAACTAACTTCAACTGGACACGACAATTGACCGCCAGGGATTTTCTAAGTGTTGATGCACGACGTCGAAGATTATGTAGGGAACTAAAGAAACGTATTTCTCCGATTTATATGAGTAAAAACATAAATCAAAATTCCAACATAATTCCGATAAACTTACTTGTTATTCACGATGAGGGACAAAAAGAACATTTTACTTGGGTTCGAAATTTAAGTGCTATATTCAGTAAAAACAAGCAAATGTGTTGTTATTGTTTGAACTCATTTAGATCAGCTACATTGTTAGATAATCATAAAAAACATTGTGGTAAATTGGATGCACAGACTGTTGTATATCCTGAACCTAATTCCACATTAGTGTTTAATGATTTCAAGGGAATGGTTAAAACTCCTTTTAGAATTTATGCTGACTTTGAATCCCTCTTAGTTTCTATAGATGATAATACTAGACCAATTACGTCTAAGAAAAATCCTAAAATGGAAATCGAATCCGATGTTAGATACTTTAGATTTGTAGACTCTGATTTAGAATCACAGTTAGAAACATCAAAAGTATCTTATATACAAAAACATATTGTTTGTGGTTATTCCTATATATGTTTAGATGATACAAACAATGTAATAAAATCAGTAGTTTACCATAGCAAGGGCAAAGATGAAGACGTGATGGGAATATTTTTCAATGATATAATTCCCTATAGTGAAGAGCTCATCAAAATAATTGAAGCTCGACAAAAACAAGCCAATAACTCCATAGTGGGAGTTCAGGACCTGTCTTCTGGTGATAAATGTTATTTTTGTAACATTGTACTCCTACCCAAACCTAGAACAAATGCCAAGCGAGATAGCAACAGTCCTGTTCTACATCACGACCATTTCAGCCATAATTTCATTGGATGGGCACACTCTGGTTGTAATCTAAAAGCTTTGTATACTAAATATGTTCCTGTTATTATGCATAATCTCACGGGTTATGATAGCCACCCTATCATTCAAAGTCTAAATCATGAGAAAATAAAATCCCCATCAGTCATCCCACTTTCTTCCGAGAAATTTATTAGTATTTCTCTCAATGATGGGAAATTGAGATTTATAGATTCTATGAGATTTCTCAACACGGGTTTAGACTCTCTTGTTTCCATGTTACACAAGAGCAATGATGCAACCAAATTTTCTGTTACCAACAGTGTATTTTTGAATCAATATTCTCATATTCCAGATAATGAAAATAAACTTGAACTACTTTATCAAAAAGGTTTCTCCTCGTACAATTCTATATCCAAGCAGAGTGACTTTGCTAGAACCGATATCCCCACCCAGCTTGAATTTTATGACAATCTCAGAGAGGAACAATTAAGTAGTGAAAACTATGAGCATGTCAAACGTGTATGGGAAGCTTTTGATATTCATAACCTGCGTGAATATCTTGATCTTTACAATTTGTTAGATGTAAGTCTCTTAGCTGACGTTTTTGAAAATTTTAGAAGTATTTTTCTAAATTCCTTCCAACTGGATCCGGCAAAGTATGTTAGTCTCCCCAGTATAAGCTGGCAAGCTGCATTACAGCACAGTGGTGTCATTCTAGATCACATTTCTGATCCTGATATGTACATGTTTTTTGAGAGAGGACTCAGAGGGGGTTTCAGTGGAGGTGGATCTCTAAAATATGCTAAAGCTAATAATCGCTATCTATTGTCAGGATATGATCCTACACTCCTTACATCGTTTTGTTTTAATCTAGGCGCGAATGCTTTGTATTCGTACGCTCTCTCGTTATTACTACCTGTCGGTGCATTTAAATGGATAGACCAGGGATTAGTTGATAAGGATTGGCAAAATGCTGATTATATTCAAAATCTAGATAGTGATGGTGATACAGGGTGGTTTGTAGAGTGTGACCTTTCTATTCCTGATGATAAAAAGGTATACTTGGATGAATTTCCTCCTGCCCTTGTCAAGCGTGAAGTTTCATCTGAAGAAAAATCATGTTATCAGCTTAACTTTCAGAGTGGTCATAGCATGAAATCTAGCAAGTGTCCTAAACTAATTCTAGATCTGAACCCAAAGAAAAATTATATTGTTCATTATCGCACACTAAAAAAATATCTGGAGCTAGGTATGCGATTGGACAAAGTTCACACAGTTCTAAGTTTCCAACAAGCTGCTTTTTTAAAGCCGTTTATTGATCTCTGTACAGATAATCGTACACAGGCGACAACAGACTTTGAAAAAGACTTTTGGAAATTGATGGTAAATGCAATATTTGGAAAAACTATAGAAAATAAAAGAAATCGTTCCAAAATCCAAGTAGTAACTTCAAACACTAATCAGTATCCCTTGTTTTCTCAGGCTAATACTAAAACTGAATTTTTTACTAGACGATCTAATTTGAAAGACATAATAGTTATTAATAAAGATGTAGTATTATTTGTTTTGAGGGATAACATTGTGTTTATGGACAAGCCAATTGCATGTGGTATTACTTGTCTTGATCTCAGTAAAATTGTAATGTATGACTTTTTCTATGACTATTTGAAACAACTGTACGAGGTTAAACTACTAGGGACTGATACTGACTCTCTTCAGATTTATTTGACACAAAAAGTAGGACAGAAAGATATTGATGTTTACAAGGATATGCTAACATATCGGGATAAATTTGACTTATCAGATTATCCAGAAACAGGTAGATTCAGTCATATGCATGACTCTACAAATAAAAAGGTTAAAGGATTGATGAAGGATGTATGTTCCAAGATTGGTGTTATACTAGAGTATTGTTTTGTCAGGTCTAAGATGTATGCATACAAGACAGATGAGAAAGTAGATATTTTAGATAATGATAAAAAACATACAGGTAACAAGAGAGATTTAGGTGAGATAAAGGCTAAGGGGATTTCTAAAACATATATGAAAAAACACCAGCGCTTTGAAAATTAAAAAGAGGCTATTTTTTCAACTGAGCTTCAAACAGTTACTTCTACTAAAATTACTTCCAATAAGCATAGTTTATTTACGGTTAAACAAGAAAAACAGGGTTTAAATGGAATTGACGACAAGAGATATATGTTAAGTAATACTACTAGCTTAGCTTATGGTAATCCTTTAATTGATACTATTGATAGATGTAAGACTGATGACTGCAGAGTTTCAAATGAAAAAAAATGACTCATGTATGTAAAGGTACTTGTATAAGGAGAGCTTGTAATACTTTAGGCAATGAATTTGATTGTAATTACTTGTCATAAATATTACGTATTTATTATAAATATATTATAGTTTTTAAGTTCTTGTTTTAATCAATATAATCTTGTAAATCACACATTTAAACTTTGTTAATAATACAAACTTTAGCATTTTTATAAAGAAATTCGAAATGCAATATGTTTGTTTCGAGGACTAATAATTATTTTCTTGTTCTTCACTACACATCTTACAAAATTCATAAATGTTGCATAATTCATGTGAACAGTATTCACTCCTTGTTGAAGGAACATGCTACCCTGAAGACAGGTTTGGCATTATATTCCTGCATTCACAGTAAATGGTTCTAATTTACAATCCCTGCATTCGGTATTGTTTGATCCTATCATCAAAGGATTTGACCATAATTCATTATGTCGCTGATCAATGGATGTTCCTACAGTTTCCTTTTCCTGAATGTCTCGTTTAGTTTTCCTCCCAATGGTTTTCAGTTTTGGTACTATAATAAGAATACATTAAATCATAACTTTTCTTTTTAACAAAGATATTCATTTATTAAAGATAAAACATAAAAAACATTCCCTCGTTAAAAAAGTCAAATATTTTAAAAATTCTCTTCAACAAAGGTGAACATTTTAAATCTTTGCTTAAATCAAAGGTGAATATTTTGAAAAATTCACTTGAACTAAAGGCGAAAGTTTATAAACGTTCTCTTTAACAAAACACGAAAAATCGTCAAACATTCGCTTTAACAAAAGACGAAAATCGACAAACATTCGCTTCAACAAAAGACGAGAATCGACAAACATTCGCTTTAACTAAAGACGAAAACCAACAAAATTTCGCTCTAATCAAAAGCGAAAATCGATAAACCTTTTCTTTAACATAGACGAAAATTTAAAATCATCACTTCATCCTAAAGCAAAAAATTTAAAAACAATCTCTTAAATAAAGACGAAAATTTAAAACTGTTTGCTTAATCAAATATAAAATTTACAAAAAAACATTACCTTTCGCTATGTTTAGTTTCTGCATAGCTACTGCTTTGACCTTTGAGTTAAATTTTCTCTTACAGCTTTGAGGTTTATCCATTTTAAAAAGAGTAGGATGTTATCGGTTTGCAAAGTTGTTGAAGACTGACTAGTGTTTTGAATGTTCAGTTTGGCTTTTTATACAATTTTCTTTTTTATATATTGTATAAAAAGTGACAGGGTCTTACAGTGTGCTTACTAGCAACAACTACAGCAGCACAAGCAACACAAGCAAGCACAAGCAGTACAACTAGTCTATCTACAAGTTTTTTAAAGGAGTTAGCCAGTCTAGTCTAGTCACAAGTTTTTAAGGAGCTAGCTAGTCTAGTCTAGTCATAAGTTTTTTTAAGGAGTTAGCTAGTCTAGTCTAGTCATAAGTTTTTTAAGGAGTTAGCTAGTCTAGTCGTCGAATCGTGTGACTGAAAAAACCTGAAAACTCTAATCAAGTCATATTCATTTGGCCAAGACAGAGTAGACTAGGACTCCTCTGCTTAACCCTCACTCTCCTCTCTTCTTATAAAGTGAATCGGTAAATGTAGATATATTAGTATGTAGAATCATATTAAATATCAAATCCCTTTCAAAGTCTACGAAAGAAAACGTCATACTTTAAAATTAATGCTCAACACTTGCCCTAAATACTAACATTAAATTTAATTTGAGCAGTTTTTAGGATACCGAGTTTGTTTTGTAATTAAAGAAATTATTTGGACGGAAATGGGTTGGAACTATCAACTATCCGTAGCTGTCCCTATAGCTCTCAATACATAATGCTATACCTATATCTATATAGTTTTTATTTTGTTTCAAAGAAAATGCATTGTTTATTGTTTTTGTACGATTTGAGAGCGGCATAGACAGACGTATGCATGCCATCACCATGGTTTTATAAATCCTCTAAAATTCCGGGTGACTCCATTTTCATTTTATTCATACAATAAAAATAAATTTTGAAGTGCCATCATGAGAACTATAGCTTCTTCTGCTTCAATCTTTACTCTACACATTCCATTATAGCATTTGCTGTACCTTGTGGAGACAGACTATTTGTAAGACAGACTATAACTCCTACGCATGGATTTCTTTACCATTGCCATGGTCATGTCTACAAATCTTATGACAATTTAAAATGTTCTACTATTTCTGGTTACTTCCGTTAGTCACGGAAGACACGAACGAAAGAACAAAATGCAAAGGACACTGTTCTGCTCTGTCAGCTGGGAAATGAATTGAAGAAGATTAAGTGCGTTAGAATGAATTGAGCAGATTTTCAATGAAAGAATAATATTTCAATTTTATCCTCCTATTTAAGCAATCAAAGACGGTACTTGAGCAACATTTACTCTGGATTTTCTGGTACTGTACATACATAGGTACATAGGCACGTAATTATATATAAAAATTCGAAAAATCCAGTTTCTATCTGTACGCTATAGTACTTGTATAACGTACAATGATAAGTCACCGAAACGAAAAGGCAAATCCCTATACTAGTATAAATGTACTGATACCAGAAACCAGAAGACAGATTGGAACAAAGTGCTTCTTGAATTCTTGACTGTCTTGGAGATTTGATTTTGGTTTTGGATCTTTTTTTGGTCCTTTTTTTTGGTTTTGACTGGAAAAACTCAATCTCTCGATACGACTTCATCAAATGAGGCTCCAATTGGAATCATCTTGAAAATGACAATGACTTACTACTTGTACGGATACTTCCACTTATCGTCTCGTCTACTTTCGTCAACTACTCATATTTCGATGGCACAGTAGTATAGGTAGCTCTATAGACGTGTACACACTACATCGGTTTCGGTTTCGGAACGAGCCACTGTAAAATTCAATATTTGTACTAGAGCGTCTTGACGAGAGACGTAAAGTGGGAATTAGTATAGGCATATGGATTAAGTATCAAGTGAGACTATTTCTCGTCAACAAAAAAAAAGGATTGACAAATGGGAAATGGGGAATGGGGACGGTATGGTGTACTTGGCATATAACTCCGTACAAGTTACCAATTGCTTCATTCCAGACTGCTGGATTCAACCTGATGGGCACATTGTCGGTGAAGAGGCATTGTGAGGCATGTGAGTCCAGTCTCCGCTTAAAAGGGTGTGCTTTTTAGTTTTTACCTTTTCGAAACGGTACTGTATCTAGTTTTACATCTTTTTGAAAGTGTTAATTTCTTGTTTTGATCTTTTTGAAAGTAATTTTTTCTTGTTTTACATCTTTTTAAAAATGTTTATTTCTTGCTTTACATCTTTTTGAAAATGTTAACTTCTTGTTTTACATCTTTCTAAAAGCATGATTACCTTGTTTTGACCCTTTTGAAAGTGTTAATTTCATGTTTTACATCTTTCTAAAAAAAGTGAATATCTTGTTTTGACCCTTTTGAAAGTGTTAATTCTCGTTTTTACATCGTTTTGAAGACGTTCATTTATTGTTTAATAGCCTTTTTGAAAGTGTTAGTTACTGATTTTGAATGCTTTTGAAAATGTTATTTCTAGTTTTGACCATTTTAAAAAAGTTAATTTCTAGAAAAAGCTCTTTTTTTGTGAAGCATACCGTAATTGATCGAATTATCGCCGGGGCTCAAATAATCGCCGGAGCTCGAATAATCGCCGGGGTCTAGACATGCTATATTCAATAATC
>JAQFZC010004962.1:0-15029 GCA_034695205.1 Dicyrtoma fusca | reverse complement strand
AAAATTTTTTCAGATAAATATACACAAATGTTAGTAGTTTGTATTAGTTTTTTCAAATTAGAAAAATATTCAAGTAAATAATTTTTAAGAGTACTTAAACATTGACTGCGTTAAAATCGATCACAATTACCAACATCTACCCTACTTCACACCTTTATTAATGTCCAACAATCCAACCACAGCACAGACAGATTAAGTTGCTTCCAATTAGGCTCCGTTTTCAGCAACTTTTCTTCACACTTGAGATGAGATTTGAAACCTACAGTCAAAAGTTACGGCAAGAAGAGGCAAAAATCAGTCAGCGGCTAAAAATTAGCATAATTTATTACAGATTACAGCTAAAGTTGTTTCTTTTGTATCTCACTAGTAAGCTTCTTACTTGATCTTTCCTTCTTGATGAATTTTAATAATGCCACTGAATTATACTGAATTAAATGCAAGCAAAAGCTCACGTTATTTTGTTGAAAGCGATGAAAATGAAAATTAGAACGAAGAAGATCAGTCGAAATCGAAATTACCGACACTGTCAACTGCCAACTGTTAAAATATGCCCCTTTTTTATATGTATTTTTCAGACTTTTTTTTTGTATTTGATTCCCTACGTTGTTAGTCGTGTAAGTATTTTGTTAATTTTTTTATTAGTTTTTTGAATCGGTCAACTGACTACTGATCGACATTATGTACTAGTTAGTTAGTGTACGCATGCTGAATTTAATATTCAAAATAACACCGAGCGATTTCAAATGTTTTTATTACCTACTGTAATCTACCGATTAGTTAATTAGAACTTGACAAAGTAATTAGTAATTAGAGTTAAAACAAATTGGCAAATTAGCTGTATGATTTATTACATAAAATAATGGCTTGTTGTATTTATTACTAATACTAATGGAACATTCATTGTTTTAACGATGATTAGATGATTTCTTTATCTTTAATGGGATTTAATGTTGTATGTTGCTTTTGATTTTGATTCTTGTGACCTTTGAGCTAATTTATTGTTGACTTGAACAAGATGTTGAATGTTAAGGCGAATACAAATTGAACATTTAGTTTTTGGTTTGGCTGTCCAGTTACTGTGTACTGTCAACTGTTGACTGTTAAAAGCTGTGGAGTGCAGTGCTAAAAGCATTTTACTGCTTGGTTCGTTGAGGTTTAAATCTCTAAGACACTTGAACTTCATACTTAATTGCATTAGCATATAAAGCGTATTTTAATGAGAAATCTTGAAACCTTAGATTTACAATCAGAGTTTATCACAGCCGACACAGTTCACAGTTCAACAATGAACGTTTAGCCATTAAACAATAATAAAACAATAATAATGTATTAAATATGCATTGCTTTCAAGAGCGATGCGCGATGCATTATCAATATTATCATTATCAACTATTTCTGAACTTACAAACATTTTACGGAAAAACAAAGCACTTTCTTCCTCCTTGAGAAGTGCTTACTATTGAAATTATATATGAATTTAATGTGCTTATGTATTGAAATGTTGAATGAGTCTATTACTTTCAGTTTATTTTAGTATTCTTGTTAAGATTCAGATTCTGATTTTTAAGATTTAGATTTAGAGCAACGATACACAAAACAGATAAAAAGTAAGTACATATATACACAAAGAACAAGCAAACCATGAAAACAGTCATCAGTGCAGTGTTTTAGAAAAAAGTGTTTACACATAACAAGGGTTAACTTTTCAAAAAGGTCAAAAAACTAGTAATTAAGATTTTCAAAAAGTGCTAAAACTAGTAATAAACCTTTTCAAAAAGTCAAAAGTAGTAGGTAATTGATATTTCAAAACAGTAAAACAGCTAATTAACATTTTCAGAAAGTGTCAACATTAGGAACTAACATTTTCAAAAAGTGTCAAAACTAGTAATAACAGTTTCAAAAAGTGTCAAAACTAGTAATTAACATTTTCTAAAAGTGTCAAACCTAGAAATTAACATTTTCTAAAAGTGTCAAAATTAGTAATTAACATTTTTTAAAAGTGTCAAAACTAGAAATTAACATTTTCTAAAAGTGTTAAAACTAGTAATTACCATTTTCAAAGAGTGTCAAAAAACTAGTAGTTAGGTAGTATTTTCAAAACGTTTCACATCTAGTTAATTAAAATTTTCAAAAAGTGTCAAAACTGGTAACTAACACTTTCAAAAGGAGTCAAAACTAGTAACCAACATTTTTAAAAAGCTTCAAAACATAATAAGTAACATTTTCAAAATGTGTTTAACTAGATATTATCCTTTTGACAAGGTCAAAAAAAATCCTTTTTAGTGAAGATTCTTAACTGCTACACTAGGAGGCTATAAACTTGCGATCCAAAGTTAAAATAATACAACTTCCTTTTTTGCTTTTTAATTATGTATTTCATTTTACATTACACGCTTTATTTGTCTACCGTTGAAAGAATCAAAAGGTACTATTTATTATTTAAAATGCAGATAAGAGATAAAGGTAAAACACGTGTACAAAAGTTCACACATAAAAAGTGCGTAGTGTGTGCGTAATGTAACATGGAGAAAAAATCGCACAAAAATTTCAGTTTCAGTTTCACTGCCACCACAATTCGAAGGTGTGTCTATGAAGTTTTCTCACGTAAGTTTATGTTCATTATCTCACAGTCTCATCTCATCTCCCCCTATCTTTTTGTTTTTTTGACATTTTAATATTATTTATTCGAATCTAAATTCGTAGATTTGTGTAGATGAAAGTGTGATCGTGTCATTGGACAGTTCTGTTCTGTGTAGCTGTCAAAATTAATAAGAAATGAGGGAAAAAATCAAAAAATATGTACAAATGGCAAACTAGGTAATATTCTGCAGTGTTATTACACCCAGGAGTGTATAGTAATTATTAATTATCTATACGAAATACAACAGACTAGCAAAAGCAATGCCTTTATATTTTATACATTTAGCTGATATGTGTTGGTCTTATGAACTTTCCTTCCCACGAGCTACGAATCCAATCACACTCAAGAGATGTAAAATGGATAAGTATCAGGAATTTTTATCTGTTATTACCTCGCAAAAGCAATGCCAATGCCATTTAACAAAGAATAAAAGGAAATGTGAAGGAAATATTTCCAAGTTATTAGCACCACCAAAATATTTGTGGGAAAAGTGCACACTTATTGCAACTATGCATTCTACATTATTGCTATTTTACTACAGTTAATGTAGAAGTAATTAATAATTTTTAATTTCTACTTTTCCATTCCAATTAATGGCTAATGGAATTTGGAACGGAAGTGACACTAAAAAATCACTAAGAATGCTTTAACCTATTCGGAACGGGCAAACCATGAAAACGATGAACAAGAAGAAATGTTTATGTTGCAAATTAACTTTTCAAAAAGGTCATAAAACTAGTAATTGGCATTTTCAAAAAGTGTCAAAACTAGTAATTAACGTTTTCAAAAAGTGTCAAAGCTAGTGCTTAACGTATTCAGAAAGTGCAAAAACCAGTAAATAACGTTTCAAAAAGTGCCAAAACTAGTAATTAACGTTTTCAAAAAGTGTCAAAACTAGTAATGAACGTTTTTACAAAACGTCAAAACTAGTAATTAACATTTTCAAAAAGTGTCAAAACTAGTAATTAACGTTTTTACAAAACGTCAAAACTAATAATTAACGTTTTCAAAAAGTGTCAAAACTAGTAATTAACGTTTTTAAAAAACGTCAAAACTAGTAATTAACGTTTTTAAAAAGTGTCAAAACTAGTAATTAACGTTTTTACAAAACGTCAAAACTAGTAATTAACGTTTTCCAAAAGTGTCAAAACTAGTAATTGACATTTTCAAAAAGGTGTCAGAGCTAGTAATAAACGTTTTAAAAAAGTGTCAAAACTAGTAATTATCGTTTTCAAAAAGTCAAACATAATAGGTAGGTAAATTGACATTTCAAAACAGTAAAAGGAACCAGTGATCCACATTTTTAAAAAGTGTCAAAACTATTAACAAACATTATTAAAAGATGTCAGCCGTCGAACTATAGATTGTTACCGTTTTGAACAGGTTAAAATTGTTGAGGTGATCCTGTAGCACAGCTTGACAGTAATTAACTAGTAACTGTACGAGTTTCAACTTTTTAAAGTGTTGGGAGAAGCAGCATGAATGCAGGTAAATACACTCAAGTACTTACCTTGCAATATTTTTATTTTTGTGCAACTGGTTTTGAAGGGACGTTATAAGTTATAATAGAAATCAATAACAAACTACTTACAGTTACAGTACTACATCTATTCAACTAGTAAATCGCATCATTTATTTGTGAAATGCTGGCACGATAGTAATTACCAAATTACAATTAGTTATTTTACACATTTTTAAAAATTGTATTGCATGCTTTAAGTCACTATTATCGAATACGTTCGTCTGTCCATTGGTCCATTCAGTTCCTTTTTGAATCTTTGCCTTGGTCGTATGCTAGTAGACGAACGACGAAAAAGCTAATACATAGATCATCCCTTAATTGTGATGGATACATATTTACTGAATTGAGCATTCAACACTTATGTACGCTTAGATATCTTTATACGCTTAGCGAGAGAATAAAGTTAAAAACAATGTAAACACAGAATATAGGCTTGGCTTTGGTTTTTTCTTGTGCTGCTGGTAGAAAAAAAATATGTAATGAAGCCATGAAGTGAGACTCACTTGAGCTTTCATCCAAAAATTCAAAATCATTAAATCAAGTCAAATTCGATTTCGATTTGTATTTCTATGAATTGGAATCATACTGATTATTCCCTCGCCTTGCCGATTGACTTTCACTCTTAGTTTCCTGCCGATTGGCTCAATTTACATGGCCCGTGCATAATTCATCTTGAATTTTATTTTGTAAACACGTATGTATGTACTATGAGTATGAATATGGAAAAACTATAGCTATAAATTATCCGGCATTGATAGAATGCTGCCATTGGGATTACCATTGAATAACGTATAATACATATGCATTCAACTTACAATTAGCATTTAATTGAGGCAAAAGGGGGTTCCTTGGCCCTATTCCTATTGACGCCGTATTGAGCGATCAACAAGTGTTTTTTCCATGTGTTTTCCTTTACAAGAAAAGAATCTAAGATCTTCCGCTGTTCTGCTCTTACGGCATAATCTCAATCTGACACATCAATTCAGTATAGGCACCTATACATACGTATATATACACGATATACAGTATATGTACGCAGTGGGCAGTATATAATAATAAAATAATTTAACCGGTCCGTTCGCCCCGTAGTTGTGCAGCATAGGTGCACCATCATTATAATTACTTTCTGGTCTAGTCAGTGCAGTGGGCTCACTCAGTGCTGTGCTGTGCTGTGTGAGATCGAGCAAATAATTGAAATTAAGACAGTTAAATGCAATGGTCAAGCAAATTGCAAATGTAGAAAACCCCTTGTGATTGCCATGGCATTGCTATAGGTATGTATATACATGCATACTTTAGAACACACAAGAAACATACCCCAAACTTATTCTTAACCTATTCGAAAGTGAAAATGTTTTCAAAAAGTGTTTGTATGCACGTATACGACAAATACACTTTTCAAAACAGTCAAAATGAATGATTATAATTTTAGAAAGGCACACAATACATGAAGTGAACACTTTCAAAAAGGTCGAAACTAGAAATTATACTTTTCAAAAGCATCCAAAACTAGTGACTTATTCTTTCAAGAAGGTCAAAACAATAAATTCACATTTTCAAAACGATGTAAAACAAGAAATTGACACTTTACAAAAGGTCAAAACAAGGTAGTACTGCCATTTTCAAAAAGATTTAAGAAATTAAGATTTTCAAAATGATGTAAAGCTAGATACAGCACCGTTTCAAAATGGTTAAAAAACTTCGAAACTAAAAATTGCACTTTTTAAAACTACTAATTAACAATTTCAAAGCGGCCAAAACGTCAAAATAAGAAAGACACATTTCACAAAATGAGTTAAACTAGATATACACTACCGTTTCGAAAAGGTTAAGCAGATATCCCATTTTGCACCAAAAAATCTGTTGTTGTTATTGTTATTGTTCTGTCATTCATTTTTACTTTTTACTCTTTTACCCTAATATACCAACAGTGGGGTAGCACTTATAGGACGGCATAGGAAATTCAAATTCAAGGCAAGTAATGTAAAGTTTAAAGAAAAACAGAAAATTTGTAAAGTAAAAGTATAGGTATATAAAGCGTTATACATACCAATGTATGTGCTGGGGATAGTTATAGTAGAGATAGTTGGTAGTTTAAATATATTTATCTGTCTGTCTATGTGCAAATCTGTAGTTAGTACACGTATAGAGCTTCTGCTCTTAGTTGTTAGTTGTTACTATCTGTTGTTTGCTGTTATTATCGCTTCGTTTATTCTCTGCTAAGTTGAACAGGTCTTTTAATCCTTCTACTCACCTGTGGGTCCGTCTCTGATGGGGAAAAAAGAGAAACAGTGAGAAATCTGAGGATCTTACGATCTGATGGACGTATGAAGGATGGACGGACGGCTATCATCCTTCATGTCAACATGTGCTTAGAGCTTATAAGTCAACATTGAAAATTCAAGATGCTGATGCTGCTGCTGATGATGATGCACTCTGATTCTGATTTCTGATCCCGATTGTATTTCATACGTATTTTACATGCTACAGTGATTGCAATGCACTTGTTTTTGTTTCTGTAGAGCACTGCACTGGCTGCACTGTAGACTGTAGACTAATAAACGTTACTTGTTGTACAAGTTTGCAATTTAAAAGGAAAAAATTTTCCTAGCCTTTACCTTCTGCTTCATTTTTCTGCCCACTGTAATTGACCACAATTACACTTTGCACTCGCGCTGACTTGACTGTTGTTGACTTTAAGAGTTTATACGGATACAGAATATACTGGTTTGTTTACAAGTTATCGTTTCCCTTCGTTATTGTGATTTAGTACACTTATTAGACACATTTGTGTATTGTTTTTGTAGCAAATTTTATTATTATGGATGTATATAAACTAAATTGTACCGATGCGATGACCAGTACTTCCTGCGGACTTAGAGAGACATTACATGATTAATGACTAAAAAACTTGGACAATTACGATCGACTAAGAGTATGAGCTCGCAATAATTTGTTGAATGGAAAATAATCGGAAAATAAAGCAATTCCTTCATCACGTCCATCATTTTAAATGCACAGCTTGTGTCATAGGCAATAATCGATAGCCAGTGTAAAATGCTTTCAATTTCAATCCTTTACAACTTTACAATTTACAGGGCAGTGCATAGTGCGGATGCGGAATGGCTTTTTCTTTCACTCGTGAATGAATTTTAATTTTATGGAATTATTATTTTTTTGAAGTTTTTTTTTGTAAAATCCTGAATGAAAGGCGATTTTTAAAAGAAAGAGAAATTAAATAATAGTAGCTACTAGGCACTGTATAGCTTGCACTACCATTATTGTTATTATTCAATCATCACTTATGTAATTGAAATAAGATTGAAAAGTGTGATTGTGGGATTTTCAACACTTTCTGTTGGTAGTTGTTAGTATAATTTATAATTACCTATAATTCTATAATTTTATGGTCGGTAGTGTAATTTGATAATAATTTATTGTGATAGTTTTCTGGTTTTATTTAAATATGTACCGAAATATCAGTGAATTATGGGCTAAGGCTATAATTATTATAATACTTGTTCTTGTTTAGCATAATCTTAGAAATGTTGACCTGTCAGCACCAACTGTGACCAAACTGAGCAACGAAATAATGATCGCAAAATAATCTCAGCACGTGCACGTGGCAGAATATTTTGATTATAGGGAAAACCGGAAATGTGCATTTAACATTTTTAAAGTTTAAGATGCACATTTACTAAATTTATTAGATAACAAGAAATAGTGATAAATCAAATTAACTTCCTTCCTATTTATTCTGAGCATGAACTATGAAAGGATAGAATAGAACGCCGGCAAGGGGTGAAACTAGTGAAATGTTGAATGCAGGCACATACAATTAAGTAAGGCGGTAATGTATCAAGAAAATTCCCAAATCACTAAGGATAAGTTGGATAAGTTACGTTTGCACTTGTTAATATAATAAAACTTCCTCTTTTTTTATCCTTAGCAGTACAATTGACAATGACAGTACGCACTGATTAGTATTCTAGCAACGAAAAGGATTTTACCACAACAATACCAATATACATAGCTACAACAGTTACTTATACTCACGAACAACAAAGAAAAATTCAAATGCAGTATAATGCAATGTTAATTTTATTCAATGCGGATTTAACTTTTATGCACTGGGCACTGTAATGGAAATTTGTTTTTGTATTTATCTACCTAATTTAGATTTTGCTTGTCATCTTGAATCGTAATTTAAAGTGATCCGTCGGAAGTGTGTTGCTTGGCAAAAGTGACGGTTTACTTGTCTGATCAGCAGCCCGTAGCCCGTTGCGTTGCATAATGAAAAAAAAATGGAAAGGAAGATCCTCTTAATTCTATGGACGGACTACGGATGACGGATGATGAACAACGGACAGACTTTCAACAACAAACAGAGTTCAACCAGTTGCTAACTAACTACCCATGTTGATAGTTGATTGTAGTAAGAAAAGTAAGAACTGAATCTGCGCATTATTTGCATTTAAGTAAAAATTTATGAAAAATGAAAATTCTCAACAATTCAACAATCATAACTTATTGTAAACCCCAACAATGCTGTGTAAATTATAGGCACTTCAAAAGTGTTGAAGAGTTTTTGATGTCTCAACTTTTGCTTGACTTTCCAACAGCAGCAATAACAACAATAACAACTGAATACTGACCAATTCAACCCGATGCGGATGCCGATGATTTTTTTTTTACTTATACGCACCTTGTAAATATATTTATCATCGTTGTCAGTTATTTTGATTGTGAATTATGCAAATAAACTTGATGTAAGCATACTGTAAGTGTGACTGAGCTTTTGCTGTGCAAATTCTAGAAACTTTTTATTTGAATAACGCATCTGACGAAGGAAATTCAAACGAAATCTAAATCTTCGCTTGCTTCTATTGATTACACTTAAGTGTAATAATTACAGAGTTGTTTGAAAGCACTATACTGACTAAGGAGTGCCGACAGCCAAAGCTGCTTTGTAATGTATTTAGATACATTTTAATTCTAATCTTGTTAGCTTAATTGAATCTATGTACCTTATATAAATAAAGCAAAAGTTTTTTAAAATTGAAGTTGGCTATGTTTGTATAAAACTCATCAAATAATTAATGTGTTGTTGGGGCTCGAAGTCAAGTCGCCAATTATAGAGAAAATCCCATTGACGGCTAATGTTAAACATTCAATATTTTGCGACTAGACTTCGTACCCCACTAATACACTCTACCAAATGCCATTAAAAATGAATCGTGAAAACATCTGCATCGCATCATAACCGCAACATGCCAGTATGATGGAGTTAAGGTGGGCGTACGATGAGATCCACATACATTCAATATAGTAGGTACCTCATCATAATCGCATCATGGCAGTATGATGTGGCTTAGATGAATGCAAGAGGAGATCCAAATGGATTGGTCAGCAGGTATCTTATTATAAGCTTTACATGCAACATGCGTAAAAGATCCGTTAATGATGCGTTATAAATCCTTATTGCCTACGAAATTCATCTTAAATTGATATTTATTGGACTTGAGTCAGATGTATAAGTTGATCCGAAATAATGGGTAATAATTTCTTGTACACACAAAACTCGTCAAATGATATAATTTAACTAAAACAAATTGTTAGCACACAACCACTTGCTACTTTGCCATATTACTAAATTCAAAGGTTGTGCGTGTGTAGTACTTATCCTTATAGTTATGCTTACTATCTCTATTCAAATTCTTTTTAAAACTAATCCGCCTCCACTTTTGCGGGAACAAATGAATTCGACTACAAATAAATAATTTATTAACACAATCCATAGCGTTTTATTTTGTTTTATTTGTGTTTGTACAAGTAAATCTAGTCAGTCTCACTACCGCAAAAAATTGACCGCATGCCAATGCCAATTTTAATTATTGGCAATTCTTTACCTAGCAATTAACGGAGCTGCTTTTGACAATTAGGGTACTTTCCCGCAAGTTCAAAAATTAAAAACATTTTATCAGTCAAAGCAATCAAAAAATTTGGTCCAGCAAACGTACAACTGAGACCCAGTTTATTGTATATATCATGCAGTTAAAGTGCCAGAAAACAAGCAATTGTCATTTTGGTACACATCGTTATATATAGTCAGTAAGCTAAGAATTAATGCATGCACAACATTTACTTTCAATTCCTGCCTACCATGTTCAACGAAACATTGTGTAGTTAAAATACAGCTTGCGATTTTTAGGTGTTCTAGGCGAGCATTAACCTTCGGATTACCCACTATTTTTGTTTGAATAATTATTAATTTAAAACAGTCTTGTTTATTTCATTGTTTATTACTATGATCGATTTCTGCTAGGAGACCACCTTTGAGTATTTTTTAAAGCTTCATGTTATTTGTTTTAGTGTGTTTAGAAGTAAATGTTGTTTAACAGTGTCATGGAAAATTGTTTACGCTGTGTACATATTTTTACAAAAGTATGTACAAAGAGGAATACAATAGAAATAGGGTTGCGTTTACGTTCGCTATAAACAGCATAATGTTTTTTTAAAGGCTTGTGACCGATCGCAAAGGGATATATATTTATTAGGTTCTGCTTTTCATGGATTGCGCGGCCGTGCATTCATAAATGACCTGTTGTAAGGATCCCACTCACCCCACCTCATAATACTCATTATAGGTCGTTAAAATACAATGTAGTCAATTTTTTACCACCACTTGTCAGTTTGAAACGTAATTTACAGACGGCTTCTACGTTGTATGTTCAGAAAAGAATAATGTAGTGGCTTTAAAAACAACATTCCTAAAAATAACAAAATGTACGTGAACTCATTAATTTTTGTAGCCTAATGTATTACAAGCACTACATACTTACGCTTATTGATATTTCAATATTTAGTGGTTTTACAAAACAATATTAAACCGTCAAGAATTAACTCAGTCATACTGAGTGTTTTAACACTAAGTCTATTCAAACTAGGGTAAATTTTGAGCTTCTTTCTCATAAAAATATCTATGATATGTAAACTGAATGTTATTGTATTCTACGTATTCAGTATATCAGGAATTAATCTATGCATGCTATTTCATTTATACTAATTAATGAAGAATTTGTAAAAGAATATCTTAATGATAAATAAAATTCCAAGCAAGTAACACCTAAAAACTAGAATTTTGGTATGCCATAGAAAAAATGTTCCTCGTCTTTACAGTACTATAGCAGTTATACCAGTATAATGAGAACTAAGCGGCGGGCTTAAATTAGCTGTAATTTCAAACTTTAAATAGGAGATACTATTGAAAAAGGTATAATATAGATATCACTGTGCATCATCTGTTCGCTCAGTGAATTCTTACTGCACCGAACAATTTCACTGTGACTTCATTGTTGGCTATCAAGCCAACGATGAAGCGATTTAAAACGAACAAAAGGTTGTTTTAAACCTTTAAAAAATACAAGTCGTTTTACACCTTTTAAAAAATGCATAACGTTATTCTGACACACTTAAAAAATACAAAACGTTGTTTCGAGCCCAGCAAAAGGCGAACTGAACGAACTGATATAGTCTGCATCATATTTCTAAAAATATTTGCCAAAAAAGCATCATTATAAAGCAATGTTAACTATTAAAAACGGCTTCACTTTTCGGCACTTTTGATGCAGTTATGATGAGATCCAGATGTGGTCATTTGGTAGAGTGTACCAACTTTTGCTTGTAATGAAAACAACTGACGCATTGTAAGGTTAATGTGTAATCTGAATCATAAAATTAATACCTACTTGGCTGTTGCGATGAAGCATTTTTTCCTGCTTCCTTTCGCGGACGTATTCTTGTATAAATGTAGTTAAGTATGTACCTAGTAAACAATAATACGAGTTGTAAAGTAACTAACGATAACGGTATGATTTTTATTGCAATTATAGTTTCGAATTAGAACTTTTACTAAGTATTTATACAGTTTTATTTCAATGATACGAGATTACTAACGAAAGATAAAATTTTGCGTGTCGTTTGGAAGAATCACGATTACATCTACAATCTACAATTAGCATACAGGATTTCAGAAAATTGGCTGCTGATTTTTATACTTGTAGGAAATATATTATGTAACTCTTCAATACTGATACTACTCATGACGATGGTATCAGAATCAGATAAAAGAAAAAGCCAAATACTGTAAAAAGTTTGAAACATCTTTTGCTTCTTGCACAGGGAGGGAGCCTAAAGTTAAACGATCCAACGAGCAAGCGGTACACTAAAAGTCCTTACGGCTTGTGAGAGATTCTGGTTAAGATCCTAAAAGATATATAGGTATAGGCGTGACTGAACAGGAAAGAATTAGAAATTAATAGCTAACATGAACCTTTGATCGATCACTATATTATTATATTGTAAGTATGCAATTTTACAGATAATTCTATATTTAATTTGCATACTCAATAATTATTATTACCAGTGCCACACCGGATTAATAGCTACCAGTTTACCGTATGCACCTAATACATGCTGTAGACTGTAGACGAATTAATAATTATTGTATGGGCCTACCTTTTGTCTAGTACTTTTTGTGTGTCTAATGGGTTTCCAGCTGTGCTTAAACTTCCTACAAAGATACATAATACGTAGTGGCTGGCATCTGTCTCTAATTTAAATTATTGTAGGTTGTTTTACATAGTAATTTACATTGCTTATAAGGAGAATATTAATTTTCAATCATTGATGCACATCTCCGTTGATTTTGTCACTGGTTCTTAAGTCGTGCTCTCGTGCCTTGGGTAAAGGTAAAAGAAATACAATGGCTTCATTTAATGTAGGTACATAATAATTATGGCAGTTTGCAAGTAACTACATACTACTTACAGGGAATGGTCGAGGATCGTCGAATCGTCAAATAATAAATACTCAATCGTATCATTGCATTGATGGTTACTTAGTAAATGGATCGATTTTGAATTGGCTCAAAGCTTTAGCACTTGGCAAGTCAGAAAACAACTTTTTTTTTCTCGCTGTATCACCGTTTCACTAAGTGCCCCTATTAAATTCTTCCTACTTTAACTTACAATTATGTAGCAAGTACACAGTATTTACATATTGCGTGATACTGATGATAAAGTTAGTGATTATCTCCAATGATATAGGTATATCTGAACAGAATCATCAATGGATCCGAAATATTGCCGATTGCTATCGAATCGTTTCACAGTTCAAATCGTGGACTCGATTTCTCTACAGTCGAAGTCTGTTCCTTCCAGTTCAAGTTTTCTTTTGGATTTTGAAGTTTTTTTTATTCAAACTTTTCTTAAGGAAGTAATTTAGTTTTTGGTCCCTTGGGATTGTGATTTGTGAGTGGCATTTCTAAGTAAGCTGTAAATAAGTTATAAATAAATTTCGTAAATAACAATATAATTAATGGCATAGTTGGACAAATTATTAAAAAATTAAGCCAAGTAGTTATTAACTTCATTCCTAGTTAGTGAAACCGGTGACAGATAGGTTCTCTATCGCATGAGCCGAGCCAGACGCAGATGCTATAAACTGTAAAAGATCTCAACAGATTATCATTTAATAATCGTTGAAGAGGAACTCCCATGGTGTCTAGTTCATTTTCACATAATTTACTTAATGAAATCACGCAAACACGCATCCATCTTCAAACCACGCACTTAGTGGCAGACAAATCAACATTTATCTAAGAAATATTACATTCTACCGTATGAAATAAGGAATGCAAAAAATTAAAAATGGTGTGAAATGTGGCACATAATAAAAGGCGCGTTTCTTGTGGAAATCTCGAATTTCCAACTTGATCTTTGAGCATCCACCATAAAAGATAACTTATGACTTGGCTTATAGTTCCGTCATACATTACTGCACAGCAGTACTCATCTTTCCACTTCCATTTTACAGTATTACTGTACACTGTACATTCCCCACTCTCGGTGGCCAAGAACAACGGGAGTCAAGAAGCCCATTTCAATTTCTTTTATGAATATGAAAAGAAGATTTTTGACACATTCAATGACTGAAGTTGATGTGACAGATATTGCTGATTTAATTATGACTATTTCATATGACTGGTGAGTTTACTTTATCACTTCTAGACACTGACAGTTATCTTTACTGGAATTGGCAGTTGAAATTTGAAATTTTGTTGAATCTGTAACCAGCAGTCTGCAACATACAAAATAACCCATGGCTCGCAACGTTATTGCTTTAGCAATTAGCTGGGCGTTTTGAAGCGTTTCATTACTTTCATTATTAGGCGTGAATTCAGCAGTAAACTGTGGATACTTCATTAATTAATTTTAATTAATAAAATAAAAAGATTATCATTACTTAACACGCTTGTAAAATTGTCGACAGAATTTTTGTCATTTCCTTATTAGTGTTTGCTTTTCCTTGTAAAGCTTGTTGAGACGAATGATAGTTTATGCGTATTATTACCTAGTTTGAAACATTGGGTTGTTAGATTAGAAAAAGTGGGAAAAGTAATTTATTGTAACAAGAATGCCAGATAAACTGGGCAGAACTACCAGTTATACGTTATTCCTAAAAGGCTATTATGGTTTCAAAGATTTATGGCAGTTATGTTCAAATCAGATTCTACTCCAGTTTTTACAAAATGATTTTTGAAGGTCCTTCACAATGAAACTATTAAATATATTTTTAACTTTTCAAACCAAGCAACCTTTTAACCTTTTAGAAACGGTAATATAGGTACTTTGTTTTGAATGTTTTTGAAAACGGTAACTTCTAGTTTTTTGAACTTTTAAAAGTGTTATTTACTAGTTTTGACCGTTTTGAAAAATTGCTACTTCCAAGTTTTGACCGTTTTGAAAAAGTGTTATTTACTAGTTTTGACCTTTTTGAAAAAGTGTTATTTACTAGTTTTGACAG
>JAQFZC010004961.1:0-15031 GCA_034695205.1 Dicyrtoma fusca | reverse complement strand
ACGATGCTTGTGGTGTTTTGAAATTGGGTGAAATGCTTTTGTTTCTTGTGCTCAATGAAGGCGTCAATTTGTCCAAATGAGCCTCGGCACAATCTGCACACAAACCACACGCTCAGGCTCGTTTCACACATTTTGCCTAATTAATTAATTCCAGAAATTAGCGAAGTTGGTTTTCAACAGACAAATCTCGCAAGTTCGAGGTAATTAAACGAACCTATTAGTTTAGCACGTATTTAGTAGATAGTCAATTGTCAAATTGTCTGTTCACAACTCAAAACACGTAAATTTATAGGAAATACGAGTATAAGCATAGCTATGCAGTAATTAGTGCAATTTAGCTGAAATACCTCAATTTAAATTAGTCGTTTGCTTTGCTCGTAGTGTAAAGTAGTTTCAATTAAAAGTAAAACAAACAAAAGATGATTCAATTAATGCCTATGATACGTAATATACGTGATGGAAATTAAATGTTGTAGGTCACTAACATGGTGTAGCGTAGAATGGAGAAATGAGGTCGATCGAGAAAATAATGAAAAATGAGAATGAGAATAATGAGGAGAATGAGAATAATAAGAAAAAAATAATTAAGCTTCCCGCCCTTTCAAGTTCAGCTCTCTTTATTATTCGTTTAGTAAACGTTTGTCGTTTAATACGTTTAGACGTTTACGTTTAACCTTTTTTTAACGTTTTGTTTTATTACTTTTACTTTAGTTAAGTTACTTATAACTACTTTTTAATTAACTTTAAGTTACCTATCGATAACCTATTTATAAAAATTACTTGAAAATATTAAAAATGTTGAACAAAAATTTTTAACAAAAATACACATATGAATAATTATAAAATGTAGATTGTGTATGCTATATTAATACATGCATGTAATGAATAACTCAAAAATTATTCGCCAAAAAATAACAGAAAATGAATCAACTGCCTTAAAATTAATATTGTGACTAATTGAGCAATAATACTTATACTAAACGCAGAAACAACTGAATAAAACATAGTGGTCAAAACAAAACACATGGTGATAATTATTGGGATTTTATGTGGCAGTCATTAAATAAATAAATACATAAATAAATAAATCACCACATATCATATAATTTCCTAAAACTTAAAACTTGATCTAACAATATTTTTTTAAAAAATGGTAGAGATAGAGTAAATGTGATTGATATGACATAAGATGTGCTCTCTAAACACATAAACCGATCATCCCACAAAGGCCTGTAACTACCCGCATCTGGAGTGTGATAAAACTTGTAAGACTCTGAAGCCAATTAGTCAATCGGAACGCTTGTGAAACTTTTGTTTTAAAATTTAATTATTTCCATAGAAACGGTGCCGACTGCTATGGAAACGTTCATTTTAGTATCATGAGAGCAGTCGTGACTGACGTTAGATTCTGTCAAATAAATCGGTCATCAAATTTACCGTTGGGTAATTTATTTAATAAAATAAATAAAGTACAGTTTATTTATTATTTTCACTTTTCGATACAATTTACATTCATTCAGGAACACGTCTGTGTCAAATTCAGTAATTAATGACGTCTGCCTGTAATGAGAATCAAATTCGGAAGAAATGAAATTTTTTGTTCAAATATTTATTATTTTTCTACAGTTTGCACATCCTTCGTGGTAAATCAATACCTTAAGTACTGATGACCTGCCTGTATGCATCTTAAAAGTGTGAAAATAAGCAAGTGGGCTGGGAAATGCTTAAAAAATGCTTAAAGCTTAGCCTTCTACTTGAGTCAGGTGTCCGTCTCGACAAGAAGGCTAAAATGAAACTGAATAACAAAGCTCAATAAAATAATTCCATGAAAGACATTACAAATTAAAATGGACACTTTGGTGGTGCACTGATCTATGCCTGGATGTAATAAAGGCTTTGTTACAGTTGTCGACGGTGCATTTGAAGGGACGCTCTCCGGTGTGAATCCGAAGATGAACGTTAAAGCTGCCTTTATAGGAAAATGTTTTGTTACAATTCGGAAAATCACAACTGAAGGCTCGGACACCTAAATGAGCAGTAGCTACGTGTCTCTGTAATTCGGAATTCCACCGAAATTCTCTTTCGCAATTTAGATGAGAACACTTGACGGGTTTTGATTTTGAGGTTTTGACTTGTTTCTTCTTTTTGGGGGACTGCAGGTGAAGCCTTAAATGAGCAACCTGACAGAATTGCTGTCGACAGACGTGGCATTTAAACTTGAACAGATTCGACTTCTCCTCTTCAGTCCCGTGGATTCTCAAACGGTGTTCTTTTAAACTATCAGTGCGAGAAAACTTTCGATTACACGAGACACAGAAGCGATTTCGGTCTTTGTGGTACAGGGCACAGATTCCCACGTGGATCTTCAGCTGTGCATCTGACTGAAGTTGTTTTGAACATAATTTACATTCTGACTGGAGGTCATCTTCTGTGGAAATTATGGCATTTCCGGTTGGTTGAATTCCTGTGCATTTCTCGACTTGATTGTGGTCAATGATTTTAATGGAGGTGTCAAGTGAACAACGAGGCTGTGGTCGTTTTTTTAAGTTTTTTTGTTCACATTTTAAAAGTGACGAGCGATGTTGTTGTTGTGGGGCACAGGCATTTCTGATTTCTTTGGATGTCAGTCGTTTAAGAAGCACATAAGGATTTTGTTGAGGCTCCTTTAAATCAAAGAAATTGTTTTCACTGTCTGAGATAATTTCGCTTTCATAAGTGATGAGCTCACTTTTGACTTGGACAAGATATAAGTTTGGTTCTTCGATAATTTCCGAGCTGAACGGAATAACCGGGTCCCCATCGGTCACTTCAGTTTTAATTAGTGGATCACTAATTTCGTCCGCAATCTGATGGTCCCCATTACTGGTAATAATAGGGTATAGTTGGCTGTAATTGTTCCAAAAATCATCAGCAAATTAGTTACCTACCACACCCACGCTACCAGCTTGCGTAAAGCTTATTAAAACACAACATTCATTAAGCACGTAAAATAAATATGAAACCATGGAAGTTACTTAAATTATTTTATTTAAATTGCAACACTTTTTAATTACCCTTGTTCGCTCTCCTCAAAGATGATGCAGTTGGTTTTTTGAAATTGGTTGAAATGCTTTTGTTTCTTGTGCTCAATGAAGGCGTCAACTTGTCCAAAGGAGCCCCGGCACAATCTGCACACAAACCACACGGCGATGTTCGGTTGAAACATTTTATATGCCTAATTAACTGATTTCCTAAATTAATAAACGAAGCTTCCCGGAATGTAAACGAACGTATTAATTTAGCACGTATTTAGTAGACAGTCAAAATTCTCAAGTGGGCTGTTCCACAACTATTAACACCAACATTTATGGGAAATATGAGTATCAGCATTGCCACTACATATTCAGTATTTAGTACAATTTAGCTGAAATTCCACAATTTAAATTATTCGTTTACTCTGCTCGAAGTGTAAAGTAGTTCCACTTAAAAGTAAAACATAAGTCAAAAAATAATTCAGTTTTCAGTTACATTGTGTATGATACGCGATATAAATAAATGAATATAAAATATAATGAATTTATTAGTTGCCCTATAAAATGTTCAAGCTTTCCGCGTTTTCAAGTGGAGCTTTCTTCCCCGTTTATACATTGATGACGAGAATCCCTTTGCAAAATGCAAGGAGAAGGAAGCAGGAGCAGGAAGCAGGCCAGTAGGAAAAAAAATGCAAAATGCAAAATACTGAAAATACTAAATACTTGACAAAAATATTTAAATATAAATAATTATGAAAATGTGGATTGTGAATGCTCTATTTATGCATGTGATGAACAATTATGTGTCAAAAATTAACCAACAATGAAGTGAAGCAAATGACTTAAAAATATTATTCTGGCTAATTATCAATTATGTAGGTAATTGAGCGTACTATACGCACAAAGATATGAATAAAACCGCAGTGGTCAAAACATTGTTGAGATTGTGATAATTGTTGAGCTCTTATGACTAAGTGGCAGTCATTGAATAAATAAATTAATTAAAAAACAAATATCATTCATTTTTCTAAAAATATTTAATTTGATCTAAACGTATTTATTTTTAAAAGTGTTTGCTGTTAATTTGTTCACAAAAGAAAAAACTCGAGAAGGCCTCTTCAACGCCAACCAATAATTCGTATGATTTGATTTTTTCATCATTTATCATTTTAAATCAAGACATCAATATTATTACAACTACTTTTTTATTCAAAATTTAATAATTCATTAAACTACCGCGGATGCAAGGCTCCATTACATTTTCAGGGACGCTTCCCGTTTGGATCACTAACTGCGTTTTCATGTGGCCTTCAACAGCAGAAGCGCGCGTTCTCTTCTGTGGAAAAATATTCGACGGTACGGTTGGTTGAACTTATGTGCGCTCGTGATGATTAATTGTATGTCAAAAAAATAATTCAGCTAAAAAGAATCCAAGATTTAAAAATATTTCTGTGGATATTTATTTAAATATTGGAAAACAAACTCATTAAACGTTCTGGTTAAAATAACAGTAAAACTATTTACACTTTTAGAGGGTTAATAATAAAATGAATAAATTACATTGGAAATCGAGAGTGAAGAAGCATTGTGACGGAAGTACTACTAATGATTCTCTATGAAGCACAGGACAAATTACAATGTACGCTTTGGTAGTGCATGGATCGATTCTGGGATGAAGTAAAGGCTTTGCCACAGTTGTCGACGGTGCATTTGAAGGGACGCTCTCCGGTGTGAGTCAGAAAGTGTATTTTCAAGTTGGATCTTAGCGTACAAGTTTTGTTACAATTCGGAAAATGACAGCTGAAGGGTTTGACACCCAAATGAACAGAAGCTACGTGTCTGCGCAATTCGGCATTGCATCGAAATTCTATCGCGCAGTTTGGCTGTGAACACTTAAGGAGATTTGATTTTGAGGTTTCGACTTTTCTTTGTTTCTTCTTTTTGTGGGTCTCCAGGTGAAGTCTTAAACGGACAGCCTCTTGGAATGGCTTTTGACAGAGATGACATTTAAACTTGAAGAGACTTGACTTCTCCTCTTCAGTCCCGTGGAATCTCACACGGTGACATTTTAAAATGCGTCTGGTAGAGAATTTTCGATTGCACGTGACACAGAAACGATTTCGATCTTCATGGGACAGTGCACAGATTTCCACGTGGATTTTCAGTTGTGCAGCGGATTCAAGTTGTTTTGAGCATAATTTGCATTCAAACTGGAGGTCATGTTCAGTGGAAATTATGCCAGGTGCGGTTGGTCGTATTTCTGTAGATTTGTGGTCAGTGATATTACCGTCGGCAAGAAATGAGTTACGACGAGGCTTTGAACTATTTACCAAGTTTTTCCGCTTAAGTGTCAAACGTCTGGGCTGACCATAACGGAGGCAAGCTCTTTGGATTTCTTCGGAAGTCAGTCGATTAAGAAGCACGTACGGATTTTGTTGTGGCTGCTTCAAATCAAAGAAATTGCTTTCATCGTCTGGATTTATTTCAGTTTCGTAAGTGATGAGCTCACTTTTAACTTCGACGAGATCCAAGTTTGATTCTTCGATGATTTCATAGTTGAAGGGATTAATGGGCTCGTCCTCATTCGCTTCAATTTTAACTCGCAGCTCATTACTATCGTCTGCAATCTGTTGGTCCTCATTGCTGGTAGCAACAGGTAACAGCGGACTGTAATTTGTAATTGTTCACACATTTAACAAAAAACAACCTTTTAGTCGACATACTTATGCGACCCCCCCCCCTACCCACAACATTGAACGTAGTAAAACATATTCATACATTTACTAAGCACACCGAATAATAGAACTAACTCAAATTATTGTATGCTAATTTTAACAATTTTTGAGTACCTGTCTTCGCTCTCCTCAAAGACGATGCTTGTGGTGTTTTGAAATTGGGTGAAATGCTTTTGTTTCTTGTGCTCAATGAAGGCGTCAACTTGTCCAAAGGAGCCTCGGCACAATCTGCACACAAACCACACGCTCAGGCTCAGGCTTGCTTCACCCATTCTGCACAATTAACTTATTCAAGAAATTAGGAAAGTTGGTAAATGAAAAAACAAAAATTAGTGGACCTACAAAATGTTTAAGTTTCCCGCGCTTTCAAGTGGAACTCTCTTCTCCGTTTATTCACTGACTGATTGTTTATTGTTAATAAATTATTAATAATAAATAAATTTTGTTACTACTTTGTACTGTATAAAAACTAAAAACAGTAAAATATAAATTTTATAAACAATTATAAAGTGTAGATAGTAGACGGTCTAGTTAAGCACGTGACGAATTATTGTATGGCAAAAAATATATAATAAAAAAGAAACCAGTTGTTTTAAAAGTGGGACAATGGCTAATGATTTAATTATAGTTGACGCACAACGATATAAAATATGATGGTCAAAACATACATAATTGTATGGTAATAAATATTGGACTTTTATGTGGCCGTCAAGTAACGACAGTCAAACAGTCTTTAATGACTGCTTGAAAACTCTTTTAATTCATATCAACACTTCTGAAAAATCGAAAAACTCTTATTTCTGCACTTTTTTAAAAATATAAAAAATCCGACTTGCACTTTTTCAAAATAGAAAAACTAAATATTCACCCCTGCCCTGCTTATAAGTAAAGACATAGTCAAGTTCAGTAGTGTTTTACTCGTTTGGAAACCTCGAAGAACTATTTTACAAAGACATACAATTATAAAAACTTGACTACCCGAATATAATCAGGCATATATACTTTCCTAAGCTCTGATCTCCTCGATATTACACTTTTAGTCGCATTGTCCAATTCCTCACCATTAGTCACTTGCTTCATTCACTTTCATCATTCTATATCAAAATTAATTCAAAATTCAATAATGTATTAACTTATCGCATCTGCGATGCGAGACTCCACTTTCTCTCGGTAAAAGATGTGTTTACAAAAGTACAAACACTGCACTTTCACACATTTTTAGAAAAGTTTATATAGCACCGTTACAACTTTTAAACAAGGAAAGTAGCAATTTTAATATTGTTAAAAAGTGAAAGCAAAAAATTTTAAAAAAAGTGCAAATAATTTCTTAAAAAGTGCAAATAACATTTTTAAAAAGTGCATATAACATTTTCAAAAAGTGCAACTAGGATTTGCACAATTTTTAATTATGAACCACACACTGATGCTCGCTCGTTTCACACATTCTACCTAATTAATTAATTCAAGAAAATGAATAGCATAAATTTTGGCAGCTGTTCTTTTTATTCCGTTTTTTTTAACCTCCACCTCCATTACTACTTGGATGGCATAGTAATAATTATTGCGACTGTGGGTAAGCAAAAATACGCGAGGAAATTAATAAAATTGATATTCAAGATTTTATATTTTACTCGATTAATTTAATAGTAATAAAAAAACAGTATTCACACTTTTTCAAAATTAGTAACATTCATATCTACACTTTTAATAAAAACAGTATAACTTAGGTATGAACTGAATGACACGAGAAGATTGTTCGACTGAGACTGACAAACAAAGCTACATAAAATATAGATCCATGGCAGACATTACAAATTACAATGGACACGTCGCTGGTGTATGGATCTTTGCTGGGATGTTCTAAAGGCTTTGCTACAGTTGTCAACAGTGCATTTGTAGGGAAGCTCTCCGGTGTGAATCCGAAGATGAACTTTCAAGTTGCCTCGGTCTGAAAAGTTTTTGGTACAATTCGGAACAGAACAGCTGAAGGGTCTCGCACCCAAATGAACTGTGGAAATGTGAATCTGTAATTTAGAATTACTTGGAAATGCTTTTCCGCAGTTTGAGTGTGAACACTTGAAGGATTTTAATTTTGAGGTATCAAGTTCTTGCTTCCTTTTCTTGTGGGACTCTACGTGATAGCTTAAATAAATAGCATTTCGGAATTGCTTTGAACAGACTTGACATTTAAACTTGAACAGACACAACTTCTCCTCTTCAGTCCCGTGGAATCTCAGACGGTGACGCTTTAAAGCTTGCGTTTCACCCAATTTTCGATTGCAGATGACACAGAAGCGATTTCGATCTTCATGGTACAGTGCACAGATTCCCACGTGGATTTTTAGCTGCCCATCGGATGGAAGTTGTTTCGAACACAATTTGCATTCAAACTCGAGGCCATGTTCAGGGGAAATTCTAAAATTCGCTTCAAACCGACGAAATTGTTTTCATTGTCAGGAATTATTTCGCTTTCAAAAGTGAAGAGCTCACTCTTCGGTTCGACAAGGGCCAAGTTTGGTTCGTCAATGATTTCAGAGCTGAATGGAATAACGGTGTCATTATCGTTTACTTCAACTTTAATTTGTCGTTCATTACTTTCTTCTTCAAGCTGACGATCTCCACTATTAGATTTTACAGGACACAGCAGGCTGTAAATGTACAAACAATTAATAGCTGTATAACTAGTTAATATACCTATGCTCTCCTACCTACCAACGTATAACTTATTAAAAGGCAACGTTGAGCGTGCAAAATAATGAGTAGCTTCTATTCAATTTTAGTTTATTCAAATTCTAACACTTTTTAATTACCTTAGTTCGCTCTCCTCAAAGACGATGCTTGTGGTGTTTTGAAATTGGGTGAAATGCTTTTGTTTCTTGTGCTCAATGAAGGCGTCAACTTGTCCAAAGGAGCCTCGGCACAATATGCACACAAACCACACGGCGATGTTCGGTTGAAACATTTTAAATGCCTATTTAATTGATTCCCTAAATTAATTAACTAAGCTTCCCGGAATGTAAACGAACCTATTAATTTAGCACGCATTTAGTAGATAGTCAATTGTCAAGTGGTCTGTTCCACAACACATGAATTTATGGGAAATATGAGTACATATCAGAATTGCTATTCAGTATTTAGTACAATTTAGCTGAAATACCGCAATTTAAATTATTGGTTTACTCTGCTCGAAGTGTAAAGTAGTTCCAATTAAAAGTAAAACATAAGACAAAAAATAATTCAGTTTTCAGTTATATATAGATAGTGTATGATACGCGATATAAATAAATGAATTTAAATTAAAATGAATTAAGGAGAACTGCCTATATGTGAGCACTTTTCAAAACGGTGTACTTCAAAACATCATAGTTTCTACTATTTTTCGAGTTTAACTAAACTGATTGCATTTTCTGAAACGCCCTACTTTACTTTTGCAGGGCAATATATAAATAGAAAACAAATGATCGTAGAACAAAAACTACAGACCAGCAAACGCGCAAATTCATAATTTAAGAAATTTATCAAATTTGCCTATATGTGAACAGTGGTCTGCCAAAAGGTGAACAATATGATTTTACATGCAAATGTTGCTGCCAATATGTGAACAATTCATTCCCTAATAGTGAACAGTAATATTTTACGTGCTATTTTAGTTGCCTAAATGTGAACAAAGTTCTGCTTTAATGTGAACGATCGAAGTTTGCTATGCATCGCCATTTGAAATGTACTTTGACTTTTAAAATGCAGTTTTACACCTACTGACATCTTTTAAAGCTGATCTTAGTTCAAAATTGGCAAGTTTGAAATTTTTTCCACCGCCTTCTTGAACATACTTTTTTAGAGTAGGCAGGGTGAAGGCTTGCAATTGTGGTCGCCCTCTTTTTCACCCAGGTTCGAATGTCAGTCGAAATCTGGCATATACTCAATGTGAAGTTCGGTACCCGAAGCTTCGACACCAGGTGTTTTCAATTTCGGTTGACCGTTGACACTGTGTAAAAAAGGGGGCGACCACATTTATCAGCCGACCACAATTGCAAGCCTTCACCCTACCTCTACTTGAAAACTCCCTAATATTTTTGAAATAACTGCATTAAAAAAAAGGTTCATCCCGACCGCTACATATGTAATTGTCAGGTGGTAGAACAGCGCAGCGGTCATAATGCACTTTGACCATACTCTCGATGGAGATGAACTATAATATGTTAATATTTAGCATTCACTAACCAAACAGCATTGATTTACCACTACTAGCAAAAATCTTAAAAAATATTCAGGTCATGGAAAGTCCAGGAATTAACGGAGTGGTAGCTCATACGAAATCACAGCTAGAAACTGAATTATATGCACCTACCCTCAAACAGAATTTCCAACTTTGAAATTAAAAGTTGTTTTTAGTCAGTTAATGGTAGTGCTGCCCTAGTATAGTAAAAAAGTAGTGACTTGACTAGGATTGACTAGACTTGACTAGACTAGCCGGCCCTTTCAGAAGACTTGACTAGACTAGCCGATTTTTAAAAAATGACTAGACTAGACTAGCTCATCGACGTCCTATGCCAATCCATGTGACTTGACTAGACTAGGCAGTTAATTTTTAGCAAAGACTTGAATGACTAGACTAGCCTAGCAATGGGATTTTTTTTGACTAGACTAGACTTGACTAGCAAAAATTTTGGGCAGCCTTGGCTTAATGGTTTTAATTGACCGATGACTGATGACTACAAACGTTTTAATTGATATTTCACTTTAACTGACTTGCAACATCAAACTCGTTAGATATCAGGAAAACTAAAAAGTTTCACGGAAAAGGCTCTAATATGAAACAGCACCTATCAACTATGTGACTTCCAATGCCACGGTAAAACACCACAACACAGACCCCAAAACAACAGACGTACACTACTTTATAACCGTAATTGAAATTACAATAAAAACAAAAAATAACTGCGAGAAAATGAGGGCCATTGCTGACCCGCACGCGCTGCGATTCGTATGTTAGTGAACGTTCACATTTAAGCAGTAGAGTTGTTCACATTTAGGCAACTTTCTCCGATTTTGAACCTTTTGTTTTCATTTTTTTTTTCAACTTCCTAAAAAATAATATTTTTGACAAAAACGCTGACTGAAGTAGCAAATATACTACACTAACTGGTGTAAGCGTGATAAATACAATTTAAGTACCACATGATGTTTAATTTCAAATTTGAACGAACGAATTTTGAATTGTGAAGTCAAACTAATATTAAGACACTTGGATTGTAATTTTTTTAGTACTCCAAACATTAAAATTTCGCGCCGAAAATTTTATGGGAGATAGAACATTTTAAGTGCTTTCAATGACTGTTTTCAGTTTTTCCCTGTCTACCCACATTTATAAATAAGGACCATTGTTCACAATTAGGCAATTTTCACATTTAGGCAGTTTTCCTTAGTTAGTTGCCCTATAAAATGTTTAAGCTTTCCGCGTTTTCAAGTGGAGTTTTCTTCCCCGTTTATACACTGCTGACGAGAATCCCTTTATATGCATTCTTATGCAAAATATGCAAATAATGCAAAATAGCAAAATAAAAAATACTGAAAATAGGAAAACACTAAATACTTAACTAAAATATTTAAATATACTAAATATAAATAATTATAAAAATGAGGATTGTGAATGCTCTATTTATGCCTGTGATGAACAATTATATGTCAAAAATTAACCACCAATGAAGTTAAGCAACTGACTTTAAAAACATTATTCTGTCTAATTATTAATTATGTAGGTAATTGAGCTTACTAAACGCACAAAAATATGAATAAAACGCAGTGGTGAAAATATTTGGTGATAATTATTATTGAACTTTTATGTGGCAGTCATTGAATAAATAAATTAATTAAAAAACAATAATATCATTCATTTTTCTAAAAATATTTAACTTGATCTAAACATATTTTTAAAAAAAAAAGTGGTAGAGATAGAGTAAATTAATGTGATTGACATAAGATGTGCTCTGTAAACAGATAAACCGATCATCTCACAAAGCCCGGTAACTACCCGCATCCGGAGTGTGACGAAACTTGTAAGCATCTGAAGCCAATCAATCAGTCAATCGGAGCAAATCTTGTAACAAATTTTATTTCAAGCTTTAATTATTTTCATAAAAACGGTGGCGGCTGCTATAGACACGTCCTTTTTAGCATTATGAGCTGTACGTGCCCAGTACTGCCCAGTTTTTACTATTAGTTTAAGTTTTGATAGTTTTATACGCGACATTTGTAAGAACGCTCTACTGTGGGGTCCATAAACTACACGTTTTCGGGAAAATATTCGACTGTTGCCGTAGGTTGAATTTATGTGTGTATGTGATGATTAATTGTATGTCAAAAAATTAGCACAGTTGAAGTTGAAATGAAGCCAACAATTAAAATATATGAATGTAGCTGGATATTTAATTTAGAATTCTTCTTTGTATCCCGTTTGGTTTACCTCTACCTCCATTACTACTTGGATGGTGTAGTAATTACTGCGACTGTGGGGAAACAAAAATACGCGAGAGAATACAAACAAAAATAAATATTACTTCCATGTTTTACTCAATTGTAAAAAAATAGTACACACACTTTTTCAAAATTTGTACCATTCATACCCTTACATTTTAATAAAAACAGTATTTAGGTGTTTCAAAATCAGTTAAGCTGTTATTAGCACGTTTTTAAAATTGCAAAAATACTACATATTCACACGTTTTCGAAAAAGTAGCACACGAAAGTAAAGTTTGAAAAAACAAAAAAAGCTGAATTAAATAGTTCTGTGATAGCCATTACATTACAAATTACAATGGAAGCGTCGCTGGTGCAAGGTTCTTTTGTGAGATGTAACAAAGGCTTTGTTACAGTTGTCGACGGTGCATTTGAAGGGACGCTCGCCGGTGTGAAGCCGAAGATGAACGTTCAAGCTGCCTTTACAGGAAAATGTTTTGTTACAATTCGGAACAGAACAGCTGAAGGGTTTGACACCCACATGAACAGCGACTATGTGGCTCTGTAATCCAAAATTATCTCGAAATCCTGTTCTGCAGTTGGGGTATGGACACTGGAGTGGCTTTGATGTTGAGGTTTTGCTTTTTTTTTCTTTCTCCTTTTTGTGGGACTCCAAGTGTAGTCTTAAATAAATCGACTGTCGATACTGCTTTGGACAGAGGTGGCATTTAAACTTGTACAGATTTGATTTCTCCTCGTCAGTTCCATGGAATCTCAGACGGTGTTCTTTTAAACCGTACGTGTAAGAAAACTTTCGATTGCACGCGACACAGCAGCGATTTCGATCTTCATGGTACAGTGCACAGATCCCCACGTGGATTTTCAGGTGTCCATTGGACTGAAGTTGTTTTGAACACAATTTACATTGAAACCCGAGGTCATGTTCCGGGGAAATTGTGACATTCGCTCTTGGTTGATTTTCTGTGCATTTTTCAACTTCATTGTGGTCAATGTTATTACAGGAGGTGTCAAATAAATAATTAGGCTCTGATCGTTGTGTAAAGTTTTCCTGTTCAAACTTTAAAAGTGTGGAGTGACTTTGGGGGACACAAGCCGTTTGGATTTCTTTAGACGTCAGTCGTTTAAGAAGCACGTAAGGATTTTGTTCTGGTTGCTCCAAAGCAAATACATTGTTTTTATTGTCTGGAAAAACTATTTCGCTTTCATAAGTGATCAGCTCACTCTTGGGTTCGACAAGATTCAAGTTTGGTTCGTCAGTGATTTCAGAGCTGAAGGGAATAACAGTGTCATTATCGTTCATTTCAATTTTAATTTGTCGTTCGTTACTTTCTTCTGCAAGCTGATGGTCTTCACTATTAGATTTTACAGGACACAGCAGGCTGTAAATGTACAAACACTTATGAAATTAAACGCCGTATGGTTAACATACCTATCCTCTGCTACCTACCTGCGTATAACTTAATAAAACACGACGTTGGACGTGCAAAATAATGAATAACTTAAGTACATTCAATTTTAGATTATATTCAAATTACATATAAGCCTTTTTAATTACCCGTATTCGCTCTCCTCAAAGACGATGCTTGTGGTGTTTTGAAATTGGGTGAAATGCTTTTGTTTCTTGTGCTCAATGAAGGCGTCAACTTGTCCAAAGGAGCCTCGGCACAATCTGCACACAAACCACAAGCTGATGATGGTTTGACCCATTTTGGACAAATACCTAATTCTAGAAATTAGGCAAGCAGTTAATAAAAAACGGGAAATTAGTTGAAAGAATAAAGAAACAAGAAATAAAAAATAATATCCTACAAACTGTTTAAGCTTTCCGCGCTTTCAAGTTCAACTCTTGAGCTGTTACTGACGAGATTCAGTGGACAAGAATTAAAAAATATTAAAAATTAATAATTAAAAGAATTAAAACTAATAAAAATAAAACTATTCAACTTCACTTCAACCGTCTACAACTCTTACCATGAGCCATTAATAAAGCTTTTATGATATGTTTGAAAACAAAATTGAATTGAGTGCGACTTCGAAACAAAACTATGAAGAACCAGAATAATTTTTATAAAATAAATATAATACTGTTATTTTTACGTTTTTAAAATAGTAAAAAACTACGAATTCACAATTTTTAGAGACAGTAAAAGTGCCAATTACACTGCACTGTTCAGTGATTAAACAAGTATTTACTTAAAGGAGTATTTACCTAATTGTGTATGCTACATTAGTACATGTGAGGAATAATTAAAAAAATATGCGCCAAAAAATAAGACAAAATGAAGCAAATTCTTTAAAATTAATTAGTATCGTTGCTAATAGAGCAATTATACTTATACTAAACGCACAAAGATTTGAATAAAACACATGGCGATAATTATTGGGCTCTATTATGTGACAGTCATTAAATAAATAAATAAATAAACAAATATCATATAATTTTCTAAAACTGTAAAACTTGATCTATGTACACATATATATTTTGTTTTTAAATGGTAGAGATAGAGTAAATGTGATTGAAATAAGATGTGCTCTTTAAGCACATAAACCCATTGTGGAACATAATAAGTGAATGATCCTTTCCATGGATTGGGAAATGATCACGTCATGTCACATAACCGTGAGATAGTGCAGATATTATGGACGCATGATTGACGTCACTGGAAGCATTAATCAAATGACAAGCTGTCAAAAGTGGATGTAAAGATTGTGTGTCTCGAGTAACATGAATTAACATGATATTGTGCAGTGCGGTTAATTACAGTTGTATGTCTTCATAGTTTAATGGGTTTAAACTATGACAACTTA
>JAQFZC010004960.1:0-15032 GCA_034695205.1 Dicyrtoma fusca | reverse complement strand
GTATATCGAATGCCGGTACACCGGCTTAGCTTCCTATACAAAAGGATAGGGAGTTTGCCGGGGATTTTTAAAGTGGCTGGTAGATCGAGTTCACCGGTGTATACGGAGCCGGTAAACCGAGATTCCACTGTATATATGGATATGATTCGATTCTTCAATGAGTATGATAGGTATTGCTATCTTATTTTTAAATGAATTGAATGCACACAGAAGTTTCCCTGTTTGTGAAATACATAATAATTAATTATAGTACCTATGACATAATTTCCAGAAAATAAATTCATTTTTTTTAAAAGTAGTTTACCAAAAAGTAGGTTTTAATTTCTAGACTATTCATGGATGTATGTAGATATTCCTCATTAAAATACAAAATGTAAGAAAACGATGATTGTGCCGCTTTAAATGTGGACCCACACCTATAGTCTATGCTCAAGTACAATTAAATCGAAATGTATAATTATTTTCAAATCAGTAAATAAAAATAGGCAAATAAATAGAATGTGAAAATATGTAATTTTGAATTTGTAGGAAAATATGTACATTCTACGTAGCTCACTAAACATAACCTTAGTAAAAACATGTATGCACGAACTATGTAAGTACCCTAATTAAAAAAATGGAAATAAGGGTACTGAATTATAGATACCTACCAACATCTAAGAACTACGCACCAATCTAGACGCGATTTAAGAAAAAAGACTCGACGCTCGGGCGATTGTGCTTGTGCTAGCTTATTGGTCGTAATTCTGAGCTTAGGCATAATCTGTGGGATGTCATTTATTTCTCTTTTATTTTTTCCACTATTCTACATACAGGAAATGGTTGGAAGACAGTCTCAGCCGTTAAGTACTCTAAAGCCAAGTTTCGGTTTTCCGGACTTACAGACGGACGTGAACGGACTGACAAAGAGAGAAACCCCCGTCATACACCTTACTAGGTAACTGACGACTGTCCAACTAAAAGGCTAACTAAAGATACATACCTACGTGTGGTTGTGTAGCCAAGTTACATATGTATGTACTGTGGCCCGTGGTCATGTGCCGTTGAACTGTTGAACTGGAAGAATGAAAGAAGGAAGACGAGTGTCATTAATATTTGAGCATATGACCGTAGATGTGCAAGTGCAATCTGTCTTCGACTCGTTGTTTGAGAGTTTAAAGAGCCAAGACGGTAGGCAAGGAGACCCGGGTTGGGGAAGGACGGGGAAATGGGAAATGTTGTGCTGGCGCAGTTGGAGCTCCTCTCACTCACAGTCCCATTCGAAAGAACAACAAGTGGTCAAGAGAGTCAAAGTCAAGACCATTACACGCTCCACATCTCTATCAAACTTCACCATCCTTCCCCGTATTACTGGAGGGAAGAGGGACAAGATGGTTGTGTTCACGTATTTCTCTTAGTAGTTTGTTGTGGCTCCAGTTCAAGTAGTTCATTGCTTTGGGTTTCAACGTGCAAACTTAGGATTTTAGCAAAGCTCATTATGTTTAAAACGTCACAGCAAACGGAAATATGTATTTTGCACACAAAAAATGTGTAGATAATTTGCTTATTTTGAAACATGCTATTACAGAATTTTTATTTAATTTTAAACATCCTTTCACAAGATTTTTATGTAATTTGAAACAAGTTTTTATAGAATTTGCTTGTTTTGAAACAAACTTCGATTTGTAAGAATTTTTAGTTATTTTGAAACAAATTCTTATCGAATTTGCTTGTTTTGAACTAGACTTTTATAGAATTTGCATGTTGAGAAAACTTCAATTTGTTAGATTTTTTATTTATTTTGAAACAAACTTTTCCAGTAATTATGTGGGTGGAAAAAAAATTGCATTTTTAAATAGAAATGTATGTAGATATGTTAGTTTGAAAATAGATTTGATTAATTTAGTAAAATTAATGTCAATTTTGAAATACAGCATCTTTTTACCCACGGGCATCATTTTCGGGTATTTTGATGTACCAAAATTGGCATTCAAAAATGCCTATTGTTATCGAAATTGGCTTTGTTGAAAGACTTTTATTTAAATAGGGACTTTGTATGGAAATTAGTACGATTAGATTTTCACTGGAATACTGGAATTGACTATGTTATGACTATTAGGCATATTAAGGTTAAGGTGGGATTACAAGAATACCTTTTATGGAAATGAATGGAGGATTTGCGGTGATTAACCGACTTTAGCTTTATTCCTTTCTTCTCCGGATATTGTAGCGATGTAGGTACCTACATACAATGGATGTTCAACAATTCAATAATCCCGCAATGAACCTACAGATTACGTAAATAACATGAATAGCTAACATTTTAATTTCTTAGTACATAATGTACCTACTATTTTTCAATTGTTTTGAATTCAGCTTTTGCTTTTGATATGGTTATGTAGGGAACGGGTCCGGGTACTCCAGAGAAAGCTCGGATGTAGATCATATTATAAGTGTATTAAGAGTGTACAGGGCTGGCGGCTGGCATTACTGTGTGTATTTGTGCAGACTTGAGAATGAAAGGAAAAGAATGGAATGTGAGTTTGATAGCTTCATTCCCACTCAAATCCACTCAGACTTGAGTGTCAGTGCTGTGCAGCGGTGCCTCCGTGGTTTACTCTGCTGCTTCGTATGATGGGAGGGAAAGATGAAAAACCATCGACCTTGGACTGCATAATGCTTCGCATCCCAAAACATTGTCATTCTCAGTTGACACCTTTCTCCTGACAAATCTGACACCCAAGAACCAACCAACCATTCATTCATTCATTCACCCATGCAGTTCATCTCTCCGCCAGTGCAGTGCAGTGTCTCCGTCCCCAGACTAAACATCACAGCAGACAATCCAGATTATGCATCACATACACGCTTATCTGCACATTTATCTTCATTACATTCATTTCTCTTTCGGAACTTTCTGCTCGTCCGCAACGCGAATGTCTGTATAGTAAGCCTTTGTTTCCAAAGTAAATTGTGTGGCGGTATGCACACCGCAAAACTCCGGTTAGTTTTCCCTGAAGGCAGTCCTAATCCTAACATGAAGAGAGATTAGTGCACTCAAATTCAAATAAATGATCTGGAGGATTAGCCTGCCTAACTGAGGCAGGCACCCTAAATGTGGCCACCCCCTTTCTTCTCCAGTGTCAGGGGGGGGGGGGGTCAGTCGAAAACCGACCTTTCTACGGCAGATGCGTCTGATTTTGATTTTGGTCAACCTTCGTCACTGGAGAAGAGTGGATTTTCACACAGTGCCTCTTCACCGACGATATATATGCATGTATGTTTCTACTTATGTATGTACATTTTGAAAATAGAATCTATTGGAGTACCGGAAGATAATTGGGATCTTAGGTTTATATAGACCTACCTACGCATACCCACCAGTAAACTGAAGATGGATTCAGTGCATACATATTTATGTACACAGGAAATTCCGATTCTGTGTAGGAAAACATTTCGATTGATCAGTCGTTTCCCTCGCTTAGGATCCCATTTTCGTCGCCCAATAGGAAATCCATTGGAAAGCAATTCAATAATCGCAGACGTGCACATTACGTGCAGCATATAGGTAAAGTCTATTAGATCCGCTGTTTCTGAAATGCACATCCCCTTCGGCTAATGTTCCTTGTTACTGAGATGATTTTTTTTAAACGAAATTCGAAATCGGCTAGAAATATGCTTGAGATTTTAATAAGATTGTGTAAAGAATTAATTCTGCAGAATTTCGGAAAATATAAGGGTAGTCTGCTCCACTTGACTGTAGCGAGTAAAATTGGGGAAAAAACATGGAATCGAAATATTGATTAGGTTAGGTGTGTGTGTGCCAATATAGTTCAGTGATCGCATGAACTACCCTATAATTATAGTAGTAGTAACAAATTCCCTTCCTCACTGGTGGGCTCTGCTTACGTAACTCACGTTTGTACAGTGATTAATTATCAATAGGGCTGCCATGGAGAGGATATCAAAATTAAATTACGTCCAGTATTATCGTTTCAATTTTATTTTAAGTCTTCTAAGCTCGCATTATTTCTTGAGGGAAGCTAGTCATTATTCATAAGTAGGTTTCCATTCAGAGAGATTAGATTCCAGGGATGTAGCTTTGGCATGGAATGGCACCTGCCACTGCACTGCCAAGTGCAGGCCTTAAAAGTCTGTGCGTGTGTGTGTCTGAAATACGTATACTAGAATACCACGTACAAGAAATGTGGGAATTATGCTTTAAATTGGAAGAATATTCAGATTTACGAGGTAGTTTCTTTAAGAGTAATTTGTGCATAATTCATTTTTACATTTAATTTCCATCTTTAGTCTTATTTTTAGTCTACAGAACGGAACTACGGTAATAGCCTTCTCCTATAGCTATAGGAATGTAGATATTAGTCTTCATTTAGTAGTGCGACCGACAACTGCTATGCATAATGCTATTTTATTTTTCAAGAAGTAATATAAGCACCTATATTTTATAATTGCACACATCTAAGTACGCCATTCCAAAGAATTTGTTTTATTTTATGAATAAAATGTAGGTACATACCTACTGACTTAGGTAGGTAGATGCTTTCTTTACCTGGTTATCTCCCTTTTCCGAGATACCCATGATCATAAATTTATAAGAAAGCACTTTTTCAAGCCAAATTGCACGCTTCGCTAAAAAGCTGTCTCTAAATCATTAAACAGAGGATTCTATTAGAGCACAGTGCAGTGGCGGATCTAAAATTTTTGAAGTGTAGGCAAAGCAGCAAAATTCAAATTGTTTTTCCTATAGAAATGATCAATTTACAGTCCTTCCTAAAAGTGTATTTTTTCGAATACAAATATCGAGAATTTTAAAAAGAATTTTCGATTATTGCCATTATTGAAAAATAGTTTTACACAATTTGTTATTCATGTTTACAGCGCGATAAAAAAATTCTAGAAATCCATTTGTATTGCTATAATGCTATTTACATTTTGGAATATCTTAGGCTGACAGCTGGTCACTCTGTCAGCAGATGCTCACGATAAGTGAATCTGTCTTTTTTAAAGCAATTTGTTTCCCCATTGTGTCCTACGAGAGGCACATATGTATTTCGGGAGATAAATGGCCAGCTTATTTAGCAAAGAAAGTCAAAGGGTATACAAGAAGAAATAATTTATATGAAATATAATGCACCCAAAAAAAGGTGTTTATGACTAGTAAAATGATTAATGATTTTGAAAAAGGTGTTGCAAGAAAAATTGTTTTCATGACAGATCGTTATTACAGAAGTTACAGAAGTTTTTCAAAGGATAAAGAAAGAAGTAACTAAAAAAACATTTACAAGTAAAAATGCGTTTTTGAAAGTAAGTTATTAACCAGAAGTTTAAGAAACTGTAATCCATGGAAAACACATTTTAGGGGGGGAAATGTGATTCATGCAGGATAATTTAAACTCTATAAAAAAAGCAATAAAACGAACGCTAAAGATTAGTATGCCTACCTATCCGGATGGAATTGAACACTATCTTGGTCATAAACTCTTGTTGTCGAAACCTCTGGAAAATCAAAAAAGTTGTGTAAAATTTTTACTATATAGTATGTATTACTCTGCGATGATGCGATATATAGAAAGAAAACGGGCACTTGAGTAACAAGGCCGGTTTTTCGTAAAATATTCTATGAGGACAGCATGGAGCAGTTTTCACAAAATATCAATTTCCTTTTTCATAGTCAGTAGCAGTATGTTTGAGAACTAAGGCACATTTTCCTATGTATCTGTATGTATACTATATTACAACATCATAAAGATTTTCGTGCTTCCATCGACTTGTGAACCCATCTTTGAGGGTATTTCCTTAGGTAGTACGGTTAAATTGTATTACACGGTCCCGTGCCATTAGGATCTAAAGGAACTGAAAATATTGACACTATTCTGAGCTGTGCTCTGAATTTAAATTTTATTTGTAGCTCTCACGAGCTACAAGTAAACAGTGGCGTATCTACAATGACCTAGGTACCCACTTTGTTACCCGCAACTATGGACCTCAAGCCCCGCACTTCTGTATTAGGCTTTTCACAATCACTGTTTTTGAAAGGCCGGTGGTGAGAAAATGCTACAATGTAAAAACAATATTAAAATCACAATTTGAAAGAATTTGTAAGTTTTGAAAAGCAACATTGCGATTTGTGTGTTACAATAAATTGTGCTAGTATGGTTGTCTTTTTTGCTATCTGTATCTCAGTACATATGCATACAGTAGCTGGACGCTGGTCACGCTACTTCCATTGAACGTAACGACGGGTAAAAAATGTGTACTGCCACAAAAGAAACAAGGTCGGTTGACCACGACCACGGTCCACGTCCGCCCACGGGTAGCGAATCGTATCATTCCAATCCAATGACGATTGCTTTCGCAGGGAAGCAAGGTTGGTCCGTGTGTGTGCCTTGGAATTTTCGGACAGAAAAGCTAAATTTTACATGCTTGTCAGGGCAATGTGTGTCTTTGTTGTTTAGTGCTCCGTGGACGAGTATGTTCCTGGCATGGGTTGGGCGGGGAATGAAAAATAGCTTTTCCTGGACTAGAGAATTTGAATCGGAGCTCCAGGTACTAGTGTCACGGAAGGCTATAGAAGGTTCTTTTGTACAGAGTACACAGCCATCTCCAGATTAATCCAGCCACGTAGATTTTAATTAGTCTCTGCACCATACATACATTTTAATTTGTCAAGTAATTTAAGGGACACATGGCAGTACGGTTGAGAGTGTGACACAAGTTACGTAAGTATGTAGGTACCTCCAGTCCCTCTTACTTAAGCACCTAGCACTATTTGTATTTCATCCTATAAAAAGAGCCTGGCAGGACCATTTTAATGGTCGAAAACATTTTTATCAATTTAAGGTCCAAAGTCATGGGATTTTTACACCATTATAAAACTTCAAAATACCTTATTTGCAGATATCGAACTACCCATGTCTATAACCCCTACGTGTTGCGCAAATCCTGCGTAATTCTGTATGACTTTGGTAAACCTGTACTTTCCGGGGTAATTTATTTTAATGTCCGCCTGCACGATAAATATTCTCCTTCCGAGCCACAAAATTTAGGATCCCACTGGATAATGAACTGAAATATCCGACTGAACAGGAGAGCTATAATGTCCAATTATTGGAACATTAACTCAAGTGCCCTACTGGACAGTTAACCGAAGTGTCCGGTCAATTTTTGATCCTGTAGGTGGGCAATTTTCGGTGTCTTCCCGGACAAAGTCAATTTGACTGCTCGTATCTAACTTTATTATTCGCCATTATTATGGTTTCTACATGGAAAATGAGTTAAGGAACAATTCAGTGGCCGCCCAGACATTTACCACGTGACTGTACTAGCAGACGACAAAAATTAGTGTCCGTTTGTCCACCCATTTGTAAAATATACAGTAGAGAGAGAGAGAGATTTCTGTATTGACCGCTATTTCTATTTTTAACCCGACAATAATTTTTAAAACAATACCTTTTTTTCTTGAACTATTTTTATACTGCTTTGCTTTTTATGTTTCAAAATTTACGAAGGACTAATCATGCAGGTTTACGTTGCGTTGACTGGATTAATTTTCCCCCACAATTTTGCATAGTAAACAATAAAAAGTAGTCAAACCTTTGAAAAGCCTTAGAAAATACAAAACTGGATTCGACCATTAGCTGCATAATTCAAGTTTGTTTGTACATGGAAAAAAGTTTGACGGAAAAAGGACACAAACTGTTTGAGGAGAGGAGCGATAGTTTTGCGGGAAAAAAAGTTTTTTGGTTGGGAAATCACAGTGGCAGGTCTTTCCATAATGCTTTAACATATCTATAAGAGATGTACTTAAAAAATAGGTCGTTGTAATAGCACCTTTTAAGGTATTCTGTAGGCTTAAGATGCAAAATGATGCGTATCAAATTCGGCTTAAAAGCAAGTTGACGTGCAGGGTAATGTATTAAGACTCAACATGGCGCAAAACACGATTTTCCCATTTTTCTTAACAACATAACGATTCATTAGCTCAATTTATATAAAAAGTACTTATAGCACTTTTTTTTAGACATGCAAAACTTCTATTTCCACTTTTTCAAAACATGTTTCAAAAAAAGGGGAAGTGTTTATGGATGCGCATCATTTTGCACCTTTTGCCACCGCGTCACTTTGCACTTAAGAAATAATGGACACGTACGCGACATTTTGCATCTTAAGCAGCGACAGGCGAGCATGTAAAGGGTCCATAAAGTTTATTCTGATTCTGCTGTTACGGAAGTCACAAAATAGAGATACCTTTACATTTGCGTAGCTTTCGAAAAAATGAAGATTTGTAACCTTGAGCATAGATGAAATGTCCAAGTAATTATGTATTTTGTGTAAAAAATATTTTTATGAAAAGGAGCTTCTAAAATTCATGATAGCTTTGCCGCAGCCCTCGTAATGTATTCTAATGATTCACACTCGACTACTTCTCGACAGACTGCACCATGCCATGCCACAGACGGTGCTCAACATGGGCATATACAGACGTCTACAACTGTACAACCATGTTAAATAACTTGTACATAAAATATTTGAAAGCAGACATAGATTGCAGATGAAGATACCTACACGGAGCAGTGCTTGGCTCCAGTCTGTAGTGTGTGTGTGTATATACTGCGTAAACTGTAAATTATATGATTCCATTTATTCGTGATGCTGGCGTGGATTAGGATTAGGATGCTGGTGTTGGTGCAGATATTTAAGTTATAGTTTAGGCCAGGTATGGGAGTGCCCTTGAAATAAATTTCTGCATCTCTCTCTCTCTCTCTTTCTGCTCTGTCTCATTTGGAGCTCGACTCCTTTTTCAGTTTTTGGTTTAGTTGAGTGCGGAGCGGGAGTTGGATTGGATTTGGGTTGATGAAGGTGGACGTGGAGGGGGAAATGGAGAGTTAAGTGATAAGTAGGAGGTCACGTACCGAGGTAGTTATCGTTTCTGTAAGTCCCTGTCTTTTCGGGGGCATGGAGCGTAGAGTTAGATGTGTATGTATGTAAAGAGTAAAGATATTATACGCTTTTTACCATGGCTTCAGAAGCAAAATGAGGCATGTTTATTGAGCCGAAAAAATACGTGTAGTACCTACCTACGTACTTACAAAGGAAGCGTTCGTTTCCTAATTTAGTTTTTTCTCATGCATTCTTTTGAAAATGTCATTCCGTAGAACAAGGGAGACTGTTTCGTAAGAGAGAAGAAATTGGTTCATTCACGTATTCATGAAAAATGACACATTTTTTCGTGTTTTCGCAAAAAGTACAAGGTGTCGTATTTTCATGTACAAGCTTTTGAAAAGGTGTAAAAATATCTAATTTACAGTTATATGCTTTGAAAGCTTTAAAACTGCTCCATCCACAGACTTTGAGAAGGTGCAAAATGCCCTATTTGAACATTTCTGCTAACTCAAACTTTTTGGAAAAGATTAAAAATCATCAAATTTGCACATTACGTAACAAATTCATTATGTCCTATTCATATTCTAAAAAAGATGCCAAATAGCTATTGAATTGACATGATTTTAAAAATGTACTAAAAATGCAAAAAATAATCAAAGTATGCAAACAGCACATTTGTAAATATATTTTAATCATGCTAATAGCATGTTTATGAAAAAGCTCCAAACTTTCTAGTAGCACATGTTCAAAAGGATATTAAATATTGCATATATTTGCATGTTTTTGAGAAAGTGCAAAAAAATATCCAACGCGCTTCTTTTCAAAATGATGCAAACTGTGCTATTTGCAGAGTTCTGATAGTGCACAGTACACTAATGTTTATTTACGAAGGTGTCGAGTGTCAGTATCGTTTTTAAATAGGTATTTAAAAAAATTTAAATATACACAGCGTCAAATTTCTACACTGCAACTCTTTCGCTGGCTACAAATCAAAATATGCTTCACTTTGCGCATACAACAACTGTTGGATACACGAATGTATGGACGTTGTCACTGGGCTTCTTTTAGCGGGGCTACCTAATTTGGTTGCATTGTTCTTGGTCTTGTAACGGGGACACGGAGACAGAATTTTCTCTGATGAACAATGTTCGGTGGGAAAGGAAAGGGAGAAAAGAAATAAAGGAAAGGTGGGACGGGAGGTGGGTTGTATTTTGTGCTGTCGGTGTTTCCTTGGCGTGGCCGTGTCCTGGAGGTAGAGAATGAGTTGGAGGTGGCTGGAGACTGGTGGGTTGAAAGGTGGGGAATTGGTTGGAGAGAAGCACTTGGAAGCACTTTCGTCGGGGTAATTTATGTTTCATCTGTTTCATCTTGGATGTTCGTTCGTTGGATGGTCCGTGGAGTGTCCCGGGAAAGGAAAGGGATGGGGATTCTCTCTGGAGATCCATATACCACACTTTTATTCGCTCAACTGCGACCGTACATGGACCAACACCAAATAAAACTCCTCTTGATTCCCTTCCACTCCATTATTACAACTCCGGATGCACACCTCGTCTCCGTCCTCGTCTTCTTCGGCCACCTTCCCCACTCCAAAACTGCCTCTGGGTCGATGTGTTACCGGGTGAACGCATGTGGATCCGTCTTATGTATATATCTCTAGACGCTCTACAATCCATCCGTCCCACGGCCTAGAAAATAATGCACCAACCAAGAGTTGATCTCATTTTACTTTTCATCCCAAACTCCTTGAGCCCATCAGGGGCCTCTCAATTACTACCTCATAAAGATATAGTTCGAGTTGCGAAATAAATAAATGAATTCTTGGGTTTTACGTCCAATAACGGCTAACAGCACTCTATTTACATTTTTATTCCTTCCTAGTACGTCATACTAAAACTTGCTTTAAATTCAGACTGGAGCTTTCTCTCTTCTAACAAGTAGTCTGCATGAGTTCCGTTATTTGGTAACTTTTAAAACCAAATATGTATGGTGCTCTGGACTTCTCTTGAGACCATGTTTTACAATATTTTTGGACGCAAGCTTAACAGGTAGGATTTTTGTTGTGAGATCTTAAATAGGCATAATGCTTTGATTTTATCGGTGTTCCAAACTTTAGACTTATGGAGCACTTGCTTTTTTAGCCTTAAATCATTTTCATCATTTTGTGCACTTTTTTAAACGCAAGTCTCATGCTTTACCTTGTTTTGAGACGAAACTTATGTTTTTGCGCTTCTTTAAACATGTAAATGTCATTTGTTCCAACTTCTGAGAGCGTTCAAATATACAAAGTTGGATGACGTATTATGTATATTTGCGATGCCCCTAAGCCTGTTTCCTAGGTTGCGTTGATTGCTAATACATATGTATAGCGTACCGTAGCTCATCATGCTTCTGCTCTTCATCATTTGGATATTCACTATTGATCTTCGCGGTGTCCCTCCCAGGACCATAATTAACTCTACGTACATCCAAAGCTCTCAAATCCGTATGATCAACACCGACAAAGTCAAAGTTAGTACGAAACTAGTTCCCAATTTAGTTCCATCCTCAATCTCACACCGCTTTCCTGCAAAGCTGGGGAGAGGCAGTCGGGAGATGTAAAGATCACTGTCACAATACGGACAGTAAGGTTGAAATGAAAGTGGACAAGGAGTGGGAGTTGGATTAGGGACTGGGCGAGGTAATGGGGAAAGAGCTATAGAAATAGGATAATTAAATTAAAATAAATTTTCGGTGTAATTGCATATGTACGAAAGCACACAAGTCGAGTCTATGTGTATATTCATACAAATGCAAATCAAACGTGCATTTCTACCCATGAAAGGAAGGAGTAAAAGAAGTGTAGTAATAAAAGTAGCTATTTGCATCTAAATCCCATTCCACACTACTATCTACTGCATTGAATATTTGAGCGAATTCACTGAAATACATTGACAACGTATGTTTTGAATGCTAATCGGCTAATCTGTGGCAAATCGACAAACCATAGTGTGCGTTCGGTTGTAAAGGAGTGCGTTTGAAGTTTGCTCTGCATTACGTTTCAATGCACGTTTGAGTGTGATGTTAGATTAGCCATAAACTGTACTGTAACACAGATGTGCTTGCATCTGTTCAGATGAAATATAAATTAAAGCGATATGAGTCTTTGCTCACTTTTTATATACCAAAAATTAAATTTTGTGAAGCAATAACAAACCAACAAGAAGCTAACAATTGATTTCTTGTTGTAATTTTTTATTTTTAAGGGAAAGTCATGTTTGGCTTTCTAATTTCGGTAAAGTAAGGGTTGTAAACCAAGATTGAGAGTGATTGTGGGTCCTCGAGTATCAAAGATGAGGATAAATTGAACGACTTTGAATTCCCTAGTTGTTTACAAATGAAAGGTGGTTTCTGATTGAATGGCAGTGATGCATTGATGAGGAGGGATACCTGGAGGGGGGCAACCACTACAAAATTCAAGTCAAAAAATAATAAACCAAGAAAAATAGGACATAATAATTTACAATTTTCAGCATTTACCATTACCATTACCCTCCTACTCAACTTTCAACTTGAACTACACACTATTTCAACTCCTTTTATTTGATTTCTTCCTCCTTTCTACGAATTTCTGGCTCTATACATCCTTCCTCATTAAATTACTTTCACTTCCCTTTTCATACCAAAAATTTTATATTATTCGTATTTCGTAAGTATATCTTGGAAATCTTGTTCCAACAAAACCAAGGACAAGACAGACCGGATTCCCACCAAATGGATCATTTGCATGGGAAAGATTGGCTTCGTTTGCAATCACTGTTACCTCATTCTCACAATCACTGTCTTTCAGTACAGGGTAAAGCTATACAAAACTACTACATAAATTAAAGTCCCAGCCCATCTCTCAAGGGTTGGAGAAAAGTTGGGAAGTTGGGCAAATAAATGCACAAAACCTTTACAGAAATAGACACTAAATCCATTTTACATTGCAGAAAATAATACGGTGTAAATACCTCAATTAATTTAATTCTTTTGTGGGGAAGTCTCAAGCTGTATCCTTCAAAAATCGCGCATGGCTCAAATTATTCGTTCTTTAGAAAGGGGAAAAAATGCTTGGCAGTTTTCAAAATCGACGCAAAACTTAAATGTTGGAAAATGTTGAAAGTAAAATAATAAGTATTCTTGCATTTTTCAAAAATAATACCTTCAACTGAACATATTCCATGTGTTGGGATTTGGTACAACAGTACGTACGTTTATTTTATTTTGCTTCTTCTAGCCAGGTCATATTCAAAACTCATATTCAAACGACTCCGTGGGGCAAAACAGTTGTGAGCTCTCTTGGTTTACGTGGGATAATAGAAGAGGCAGGACAGGAACAATGGATGCAGTGCGAGCTAGGTATGCGTATAGGGAGCTCGTTTGTTAAATCAAATCCATCCGTGCTTCAGCAGCACAGCCAACCGCAGACAAGCCCTGTCCCAACCAGTCTCACGTGTCAGCAGTTTATTTCTTCTTCTTTCACCTTCACAACCATGTACTTCTCTACCCACACATTCCCCTTATTGCTCAACAACAGCGTTTACAGTCACAGATCCGCATTCCGCATCCAAATAGTCAGCATCCTTAGCATTTTCCCCCCAAGTCTTCTCCCAACAATGTAAACTTTCTCCAGGAGTAATTATGACATAAAATAACAAGCGTACGAATAAAAATGCTATTTCAGCAAGCCACAATGTCCTCCTATTTCTGGTCGTTTGTGTGAAGGAGCAAAAAGGGCCCATTCCATCACTTTCAATAGGATTTTCTAAGTGTAAAGCGGCCATAAACAGATATGTTCTACGAAGTTCAAAATGTGTCTTATAAGAACGTTTTACCATTTACGCATGGGAAGTGGCTATATTTTATGCATTTATGTTTCTCCAAAACGGGCTTATTCCGATAATATATCTAATTTGTACTATAGGCAAAGACCATTTCGATTCACATCAAACCTGGTATATAGCATAGTGGCATCAGGCGGCTTGTCCATCGTGACTTTAGTAATTGGAGATGGATCATTGTGCTTCACGAGGAAGGACATGTCGTTCTTGAGTAGCGTGCACGATAAATTTTTATTGAAAGTTATTGAAGGTAGAATATACAGATATCTAAGCTGTAAATGCTAGGTCCTGTCCATTCCTATCATGTAATGTGCATGTAGAAGTGAAAGTGAAATTGAGAAAGTGACAAGGAAATTAGAACAAACTTTCCCCATACTTTCCCCTTCTCTCAACTTTCACTTTTCCATCCTCTCCTTTGCCCTTGCTTTCTTCCCTTCCGCGATGAGTGTACATGGGTGGAGAGAGGGAGAGAGTGACTTAAGAACCAATACTGGATGGCAACAGTTGGAGTTGGGATTGGATAGACGTACTTAACTACTGACATGGCAAAACTACATGGGGTACAGTGGTAGTTATCAAAATATTCACTGTTTCGGTCCAGCAGAATAATGAACAATGGAAATATGCTGGAGTTGGAGCCTAAATGAATAGTGCAACAACTGTGGCAGTCGTCGGAGTGACTCTTGATTGGCTCTGAGGAGGGAAGGGAGGACGGGGAAAGTAATGAAGCAGTGGGCACAAATAAAATGTCCCAAGAGAGTGAGAGGGAAGCAGCAGCGTAGTCAACTGTATTTCATCATGAGTCTACAATGAAAATGCTCAAACATTCTTACTTGTGATGAATAATGTTTGAAAACGACTAATTTACACAAATTACATCCAAAATTGGTGTACATAATATTTGCTCACTTGTTCAAACTTGTTTTCAAAAATTTTCTTTTAAAAACAGAATGTCTCAAAATCCCTGTACAACGTGAGGATAAATAAGAAAGTGCATCTAGAAATTATAAATAAAGCCAATTCGTATATATCATACTGTCCATCTATTGTTGGAACTTACCCAGCAAACCACAGAAAGTCAAAAAACGGTAAAAAAGGGTCCGAAATTAGTTTAATGGTTGGCAGATAGTCTGGGTTGGCGAAAAAGTGGAATCAAAAAGCAATAAATAGGTGGACCAAGAGCATGGTTGGAATAGTCGGTACATTAGCGGTTTCCAACTACGGGCCGACGAAGTATATTAAGATGGTTTTGTACTACGCATGTGTTGTGCTGTCCACCTTTGGGCC
>JAQFZC010004959.1:0-15035 GCA_034695205.1 Dicyrtoma fusca | reverse complement strand
GCATAAATTTTACATTTAGCCAAAAGAACCAAAGTTGTAAAGTTGAGTGAATGATACAGGTTGTTTATATACAAATACCAAAACTCAAAAGAAAGCAAATAATGCTATAAAATGGTACTGGGATGCATAGTGCTGTATTTACATTCATTCTAGACAATTATTTGTTGGCAAGGGAAAATAAGATAGCAGCTAAGCAACGCTGAAAAATTGGTATGCGTATGGTATAGATACAGATATAGGATCAACACAAATTCGTTAACGATGTACATTAGAAGTATATTGCATTAACATTGTAATGTGATTTTCTATGTCAGTTTTAATGACAGTTAAAACTAAATATTTAATGGTGTGTGGTTTATTGAGTACTATTAAATGATTGATGATGTAATTAAGACTGTATTACTATATAAAATTGTTTTTTAATTGTAATAGGTAATTAATGATGTTTAACAAGAGAAATGGGCTAAGCGTAAGCGACTACGCTCGTACATTTTAATGATGCTGTTGTTGCAAAGGAAAAACTTTAAATGTTCAAACATACTAGTTGTTCCATGCTTAAAATATTCCGGTTATTCGGTGTATTTACAATTTCAGATTTTTGTTTACTGTTTTGTCATTCTCAAATAGGTAGATTTACGAAAAATGAAACTGTAAATGTGTAACGACAAAACAATATGCTACAGACAGATAAAGCGTACTTGTGGTATTATTTGTAAATTCCGCCCTAGACGACCAATGATCCGTGTTTACAATACTAGTATTAACTATACAGATATTGTTAAGTAGTTTCGTAAGTTTTAATCGTAAATAAGGAACATATTTGAATTTTGTGTATTTTCTTGAGAAATTATCATGAACTTTTTATTTCTGCGGCTAGCTTTAACTTTTGCTATTTCGTCGCAATTATTTTTTCATGACATAGATAGTTCTTAGTAGGAAAACACATTTATACTAATAGGCACTTCCTGGACGTGTGTTAGAATTTTAATAAAATGTAGTGTTCTAGTAAAGTTGCCTTATCCATTCTGCGTAATAATGAAATATTACAACGTTCTAGTTTTCTTCCAATTCAGATGATCATTCAAACGTGGAACTGAAAAGTTCCAGTCGCCACGCCTATTCCTGATTACTGTTAAGAAATTAGGTAGCTATTTGTAACTGTATCTATAAATTATCCAAAGCTTGTTTTTGTTAACCTGCCCGGTTACTATCTGGTTAAGTAATTTAAATTGCCTAAACTAGAGATGGAGAAGCACGCGACTAAAATGGTTTACGTCAAAAGAAACAACATGCTTCGAATGTAAAATGTAGTTCCTTGTTTACTCGAATGATTATAGTATTATTAAATTATTTTTAAAAAACAGAATATTTTGAATAATGGACTTTTACAATTCAATAATATTATTGCTATTAAGTAGAGTTAAGATCTTCTAAACCCTATTGAAGTTTCAAGTTTCAACTTTAAAAGGAAAATTCTGATTTTGCATTTGTTACTTTCTGCAGCAAATTATTTATGATTTTGTTCGATCTGGATTCAATAAATGCATCAGTTCATTACATTTGGGTCCTTGTAATTACATTGTAATGTTTTAGGATTGTCTTCAAATTTTTGTTTTTCAAAAACATGTCATTATAATAATTTTTTTTTCATACTTTTTATTTTTCCATACTTTGCCTACCCTACTTTTATGTTATCATACAATTCATACCTTACTTTGTAAGTAACGTGAAATATTTACCTTACATACTTTATAGGCTTACTTTGTATGTATGGGCCCATCATTGTTTGAGGCATATAGTTCACGATAACGGTGGAATTGATTCAGAGGGCATCTATCCCTATGCGGGGAAGAGGCACTGGACCTGCGGTTACTCTTCTTCTAATGAGGTAGCTACCGACCAAGGTTCCGTTCTAATAAAATCCGGATCAGAACGTAAACTGCAACAAGCCGTGGTCACACACGGACCAGTAAGACAGAATATATTACATAGACAAATAATCTGCTCTGTTCCTCTTCCTACTATTATACATACAACTTTATTTTATTCTCTTTTTGTTTGTTCCCACATACATTACTCGTGGTGAGTATACAGGTCCTGCAGTCGTTTTCTTCGTATCAAGAAGGAGTCTATTATGATCCAAGTTGTGAGTCCGGAGTGGAATATGGAAACCATGCAGTCCTTGTTGTGGGGTAAAATCTTCTTTCATAGTCTTTAATGGTTTGTCATTTACTAAGTAACCACGAAACGAATTCAGAAATGTAAATTACAGAAATTCTTTGTGGTTTATCATAGGTCTAATAAATCATAGAGGTAATGTGAAGCTTTTGGGATTTTTCAATTTAAAATGTTATTTGGACCATAGGTATGGCCAGGAAGACGGGAACGACTACTGGTTGGTAAAAAATTCTTGGGGCGAAGAATGGGGGGAGAACGGCTACGTTAAAATGGCAAGAAATGTGTAAATAATAATTGCGGCATCGCCAATACAGCTGGTTATCCTCTCGTCTAAATGTCAATGAGCTCTCACAGGTCTCAAAGCTTCATCCTATGAACCTTCTTTTGCCTGTAGATCACAGCTACATAAATGTATACAAATATCGTAATTGTAATTTAGTATGAACTCTAACGCACGGTAAAACAAATGCGTATGTACTCCTAAACGTGTCTGCATCGTTGCGCGATGTTGACTACAATTGTATTTTATGATAAGCTGATTGCCTGCATTGACGCAGACACAATGTGTATACGCATGTGATCCGTAGAGATTTTGATGAAGTGTCATTGGGTCTGGGTTTATTTGTTACTAAGAGTAAAAATATTACTTTAACAATTTGTGAAGATGCCAACTTGAACTTGTGTATGGTTATCAGCCCTGAGAACATAATCACGGACACTCAATCAGCTTGTCCCCAGGCATGTACCGAGCTAATTAAGAGTTCAATAAAGTCAGTGTGAGTAATCAATTCAATCAGCTTTCGGAAAACAACAATTTATTGCATGCTTATGTAGCAACTCGACTTGCTGGGCTAATTTCTTCAAATGTGAACTCGTATGAGCTTACATGCGAATGAGTATGATACACATCATTTCTAAGATCTATACCATCACAGATTAAGGATTTATACATTGTTACGTACGTATAATATGTACTTCAACTTGGATTAAAACCCACAGGATATTCATACTGTATTCTGTGTTTGTTTCCGTATGTACATGCTATTTACTTTTGAATATCTTTACTTGAAAATAACATACTTTTATCAACAGCTTCTTAAAGTTAAAAATGGCATTTTAGTATTATTATTATTGTAAGGTTTATTGTGGATATATTTATGTCATTTATACAAGAAACACTTGAGATTTTTTAAAGGAGAATTATATACATCTCAGAAATTAAGTAGTGAAGTCTGAAGATAAATGTGTATGAGGATCCATTTAATTTACTAATTTATTGTTTTCCTTCGTCAATCGTTTTCAGATCTTTCAAAAACGTTTCCTCTTTTTTCCTTTTTCTGTTGGTCTTGCATAGACATACGGAATTTCACTGAATTTTCTCGATAAAATAATCCAGTATAGTTTAGGGAAGGTCGATAGCTGATTACGATTAAAAAGTATTTAGTATTGTATGTAATTACAATGATATTGGACAAAGCAATTATCTCAATACATAAATAAGAGCATGCATATACATACATAGTATTTGTACAGAGAGGGAGGCGATTTAGTTCTTAGTATGTCATTGCCCGACTGAGCGCAATGGACACTACTGATACCCCGTGTTGCATTATAAATGCAAACAAAATTAATCAAAAGCCTCCATTAAATGACTGCGGCTCCGTATTTTGCAAATTGAAAGATAAATATTCCTTTACATATATACATAGACACTTTAAAGTCCTATTACCTATATAAAATTGAGGTAATCTCATCCTGTGTAGACATCAGAACCGATAAAAGGTGACTAACTAGTAAGCTAAACTAAAATAGGATATATGAGTCATATATACGCGATAGAGAACCATATAAAGCCGTGCAAAAGTCGCTTGGAAAACAATATCTGCTTATTTATTTATTCGGTAATATTTATCACCAGCTCCTTTTGTTGGGCCGTGTATAGCTTTATGCAAAGTGAAAATTAAATTTTTTCGATCGACATTACATAATAATTAATTCAAATACAACTCTTACATTGGGAGTTTTAATTCAAGTAAAAATGGCCCGTGTTTGCTTATTGTCTTCCGCGATTATTTTACTTCTGTGCTTCTTACGGGCACAAGTGGGTGGTTTCTCCCTGGAAAATATCTTTGAAGAAGAATGGGAATCTTTCAAGGTGGGTAGAGTTTATCTTCTTCAAATATTAGGTTCCTATTTACCCACATATTTTCAGAGCAGACACAGATCATTATTCTACTCTGCGAAAAATTATGGCCTCTTCCTCTTTTCGTACAAAATTTGACTCTAATTTATTACAGGTGATGAACATGAAATTCTACGAGAGCGAGGAAGAGGAAGTTTTTCGCAAAAAAATTTACTTGGAGAATAGGCACATCGTTGCCAAGCACAATAAAGGGAATTCAACCTTCAGTCTGGGTAAAATATTTATTGCAATATGTAAATTAATTGGTTGTTGTATGTACATAAGTGTAATTATAGAAGTCAAAAAGTCAAGAGCTTCATTTTCTTAGTGACTCTTCTGAACTCAGCAGAAATCGGAGGCATTCTTCTATCTTAATATGAACTTGGAGTTGATTGGAATCTTGTTTAGAAATGAATCACTTTGGAGACATGCTCTTCCATGAGTTTTCTTCAATTTACAATGGGTTTACTGTGGAGGACAGCACTCTGGACGTGCTCACGAATGAATCCGCTACCTTTTTGCCCCCCGCTAATGTGCAGCTCCCGAGTACAGTTGACTGGAGAAACGAAGGTGCCGTCACCGGAGTGAAAAATCAAGGCAATTGTGGTAGTTGCTGGGCTTTTGGTGCGGTACGCCAATCTTAGCATCTCTGTCTTAAAGTTTATATGAAGATAACCATAAATCACAAAAACCCAAGTACCTAGGTTACTTAAGTGTCACATTATAGCAGTCTAATATGATGTATATTATTTCTACAGGTAGGTGCCTTGGAGGGACAGGTCTTTAGGAAAACGGGCAAACTGCTGTCTTTGAGCGAACAACAACTTGTGGATTGCGCCACCTGTAAGAATATTACAAATCAAACTACAAAGCAAAGCATTGTCAATTATACCGTACTAAAATCTCCTTTTAAACAAATATTATTATGAATTCGTTCCTAGCAAAGTATGGTTGTTCAGGATGTCAGGGAGGCAATCCTCTGGGCGCCTACTATTACATTAGAGATAACGCCGGAATTGAATCTGAAGCTTCTTATCCTTACAACGCAGCACCAGCCGGGTGCAAATATTCTCCTTCGAATCGAGTAGCCACGGATATTGGTCTAGTTCAAATAGCTTCCGGAAATGAAGCTCAGCTGCAGCAAGCAGTGGCTACACAAGGCCCAGTAAGTTAACACCGGTCAATTACAGCTAGTCCTCAGCGGTCTCTTTTCAGCAGTTCAAGTTATCTCTTTCCCGTCCCTTAATGTTACCGGCATAATCTAATCTAGAATCTTACATTCTATATTGTTGGTTATTTCATTGTTTTTCCGTTGGAATTTCTGTAGATCGTAGTGGCCATTCAAGTACAAAATTCGTTTCAACTGTACAACCAAGGTGTTTTTTATGATGCTACTTGTCAATCGGGACTTCAGTATTTAAACCATGCCGTTCTAGTTGTTGGGTAAATCTTTTCTTGTTGGTTCTGACGCATATATACTGAAAAGAATAATAATAATTAATGGGTATTTAGATTTTAATGGTCGCTGGCTTCTCTCACAGATACGGCACGGAAGACGGCAGGGACTACTGGTTGGTGAAAAATTCGTGGGGTGCTGGTTGGGGCGAGGCTGGCTACATAAAAATGTCCAGAAATATGAATAATAACTGTGGCATCGCCACTTTTGCTGGCTATCCACTCGTCTAACAATAAGCAAAATTTGAATTAAATGGCAATTAAATCAATATTGAATATTTTATGCTGAATAACGCAATATGTATATTAGTAACGCTGTGTACTATGTGTGAGATTTATAACGCGTCTTGTAATTTTAACATCAACAATGTTTATTTCACTTATTTTTCTAGTGTCAAAATACAAATACAAGATTTCTAAGATATATACATACGGTAGGTATAGACATATTAAATAATTGAGCACTATTGTTACTGTTGTTCGTATATTAATTTATTTCTATTTCCTTAACAAGTTTCCTTAAAGTTTGTTGTTCTCAGTTCGCTATGAGTTTTCAATACTGAAGGCATATCGTAATTTCTTTGAGCTAAAGCGGCTGTATGAGTTGTCAAAGCACAGGGTATCTACAAAGTCAATACAGATACATACACAAAATTATCAATTGCTGGTTTAATTATAAGATACTTAATTGCAGTTTGCGCGCAATCTTTTGCACTCAACTAACTTCAGCTAATATGTACGTATAGGTAGGTGTATTCTTGCAATTACAATCGTATTATAATTACTTTTGGCTCCACTACAAAAAGAAATCCAATGAATTAACGAGTATGTACTTACATGTCCCACTTGATAAGCATTCATAGGTGCCATTCTGGACTCGCAAATGTGCATCAGCCCTAGGACACTCTATCAGTTTGTCACCATTCTCATTTAAAAGTTGAAAGCCAATATCGTTTTGATCCGTTTTAAAAGACCATCTGCGTATAACAATTTTACAATAAAAATAGTACTTACTTATGCATATTCGATTCATCTCACACATTATTAGTGGAGTTTAAATTACTTTGTGATAATTACCATGAAATATTTTTTTAAATGTTTGACAAACCTAATATTACAGTTTTCCTTGTGAACTTTAAGTTCTACTTTAAATTTGTCTCCGGCCTCCACAAGCGTCGGTGTCATCTGACTCTCTGGGAAAACTCGATTTTTAGTAAACTTGAAGTTAATTCCATCGGACATCTTGTACTACAAAGTAAATTAGTTATGGATGCATACGGTACAACTGTACAAGATAATATCCTTATATTACATAAGTATAGGTGTGTCGAATCAATTATACTATCAATAGGTGGTTTACATTAAAGCAGGCTGTGTTTGATCCGCCATACTGTGAAGGCATGGATTCATGGGGAATAAATGAAAGTATTTTGGACCGCCAGTCCATTGAGTTTGTTCCAAAAATGCGAATCTTTGATAATGTTCTGGCCGTCAGAAGCGGCTTGCATATTTTAAATAATATTTCAAATATTCTTGGTGCTGCAAAAAATACAACATAAAACTTAATTTAACTAATAATTGTTAAAAATGCGAATAACTAGTATGTACCTAATACATATGTAGGAATATATATGTTACAGTACATCGTATGCTCAAAATTAATTATTTAAACGAATATAAAATATGCTTACCGTTCACAACAAATCCACTTTTCAAAACTTCTGGATGATTAGATTCCATACGGCTCAAAATTTGTAGAAGTAATTCGATCGCTACAAGTAACGGACCACATTATTAAACAGCTTCTCTCAGAAGTATGTAGTAGATATGTTTATATTTTATAATAATTACAGTTACCTACATCGTTGATGTTTTTAAGAACAAAAAAACAAACTTACTTTGCTTAGACGTTATTTGCCGCATTGAAAATCCTTCGTAGTCCAAAAGGATTAAGGCATTTGTCATTATTGCTGTTGTGGTGCTACGAAGTTTCATGGTTCCATAAAAAAGCTCGAACAAGTAATCCACGTAAGCTATTAGTAAGTTTTTCCTCCCCGAATCCACAAATTTCCGCATATCCCATTGTCCAAAAGGAACCACAATAACTGCCATATTCAAAATATATAATAAATTAACAATTAACAATTACTAGTTCACCAGCACTCATTCAAATCTTAATTTCTGATGTTCATTTGGGGCACTATAGGATCGCGATCACAAAGCCATATCTTTAATAGGATGGGCGTCCTTTATTACCGTCTTTGTCTTTTACTCGACTAATGTATTATTTGAATTAAGAGAAATTTACCCAGAGATCCTTCATTGTCCAAGCCGGAAATTTTAAATGGTAATTCTTTACAAATATTATCCGGGAATTCGTAGGATAAAATGTCATCGATGTTGTTATCCTTTCTCCATTCCAAATGCTGTGTATCAATACATTTATATTAGACTGTGTTCCATCTCATTACATAAGTACTGCATACATAAATATGTCTCACATCACCTTAAAAGTTTAGAAAACTACATTGTAAACATAAATTTTCTAACACTAAAGTGCACGCAACTCAAAATATTTCCCAGAAATGAGGGAACGAGCTCTGTTGGAAACGGAACGGTAAAAAGTTGTACATTAGATTTTAATTAAGAGTAATAGTTAATTGCAGAGGCAAGGAGTTACATTTTTTTAGAAGTCTACAAACAATATGTAGTTCACAACAAAATTTCTACGTCGTTATTCAACATCTTGCAAACTCCTTTGAGGAAGGTCAAAAAGGTTAGCATTTTCTGATAACCTGAGACTAATAAATGTATGTTGTACATATTATTATCTGTTATATCTCAGCAGGGCTGTTTTTGTTGTGTTGAATGCAAGTACTGGAATTATTGACTAACGCAGCCCTAAGTACTAGGTACATTTCATTGCTCAACCTCGTGCAACCAGTAAACAGATCTTGGTACTTGGCAAATAAAAACATTCACTAACGAATCAAAAGCACGATTTTCAACACACAAATTTTTTGTGATACTACATGACTAATTATTCTAATAAAATTGTTGAAACCCTGCACAAGCAAAGTAACTTTGACATAATATAACGTAGATGCAAGCTAGTTCAACAGAGTAGACAGAATACGAAATTAATATTTCTTGCTGTGAACACAGTCAGTCCAGCCCAGCGTCCTGTCTGCATGAAATCATTTGAATTCATACAGAAATAATTAAGAATGACTAAAGTTTCCTGCACTGTAATTTATCTCGATAGGCCCAAAGGAGGCGTGTAAATTTAAAATTAAGATGTGTTCAGTTAACCCAAAAATAAACGGACATAAGGCATTGCCGTTTTTGTAACCGCAAACAGTCAATAAAAAATACACAAACTTAAGTACACTGTAGTTCTTAAAACAAACGTTAAGGATATAGCGTAGTAATAAGAAATAATAATACTGTTATATGCTTTACCTTTCGTATCATTTTCTCAGATTTATCAACGTCCAACTCCCGGGCTGTCAAATAATATTCACAAACAAAGCATAACGTAATTAGGTAATTAATGACACGCTAACATTCATAACTTTAAACTAAATTTCTAATTAAAATATTTTTAAATTATTACTATACCATGTAGCCAGCGTAGTAAAGAGTCATCATGTCCACTGTACCAGTCTAATTTAATATCTTGGATGGCTTTTCGGAACTATAGACAGCAAAATAATAATTTAAAATTATATATAGTTCACAAAATATTACTGGAAACACAAATTAACGTATTAGCACATTACTGTTAATAAATAGTATCAATTTCCAAAAGCTGGTTATTTAGTGCTTTTACTAGTTTTAAGATTTAAATACTTTGAAAACTAATAAAAATAAATTATTGTTAAATGCGGAAACGTCGATCTTATATTACTTTTATCAGTGCTTCCTTTTCTTCGACAGTCTTGCCGGTATTCATTGTAGCCTTGGATGGGTAAAGTCAAAGTCACAAAGATATGTGTCGAACTTAACTTGCTAGCTGAAGATCACAGTTTACGATGAAATAATCTTGGAATATTCAAAAAAGATTGTATTATTGGTATTATTTACTTTTAGTATCCAAAGTCCACACAAACACACACCATATACACTGCAGAAGCCCTTACTTGAACCACCGGTATGACCAAAAGCAACACACTGAAAGAATCATATTGGCCATGTGCGTATTATTAAGAGCGTAATCTTTCATGCGCTCATGTATTTTTTGTGTCTACAAACTTCATGGGTCAACAAAACACAGAGCCAAATTCACAGTCAGTGTCAATAGATCTCAAACATTACAGTGCAGTGGGTAAGTAGGCAATTTGATCATAGCATAACGTGTTTTCAATGAATTAAGGGGGTTAGCCTCGAGAATAGGACTTACTCATTCACTTTGGAAATTATGTTAAGGAGGTACCGATGAACAAGTAGTAAAAGTGTTTGGGAGCTGTTTGTGTGAATATAGCTAGTTTTTGCACCTTTTTTTTTGTATCAGTTCAATCTTCAATGTAATAAAGTAAATCCCCAAAGATACAGACAGCAGAACAAGTCATTGTTAGGATTAGGATGGCTTGTTGTGTATTATGAGAAGTGCATGTTTCATTTACAATAGAACTGACTTTATGATAAAAACCTCATTATTCTAATTCGCAGCTACAATGACTGACTGTTGAGGTGGTGATATATATAGGTATATAGGTTATTACATGGATTAGTGCGCGTAGTGGCAGTAAAGTAGCCTTAAAAAAGCTAACCTTGCATACAATGAAAGTCGATTCTCTAGTCAGATTAGCTAGTTATGCTTAGAGCTGAACTAAAAGTGTAGAGCACGTTACTCTGGTTCTGGTAATGGCCTTTTAAAAATAAAAGTGCATACCTACTTATTTTATGACCCATAATATATAGCTGCTGACGAAGAGTTTCTTCCACTTGACCATTAATTTAGATTGCACGCCACATACAATTCCTTTAATTTTTACATACAGGCATCTCGTAACTATGGTTTTGACTCCTGTTCCTTGTAATCACAATTCTTTCTTATGAAATTATGACCGCGTATGCACCTAGCCCTATTTATTTCTGGTGTCTCGAAATAAGTATTGGAAAGAACATTGTCACGTTTTGTAGTGTAACAAGTTGAACAAAACTAGATCCAATGGTTGAAATTATTTTTACGGCATCTACGAAGGCACTTGATATCCGTAATAACCAGTTTATTTATTACCTGACTTTCGATGTTTTTCTTTGCATATTGTAAGTTGTTGCCAATCCTTGTAATTTTAAATGCTATCAGTATTCAGCCGCAACTGCAGTCTTTTCAACAATGCAATGTGCTGTTTGTACTGTTTCTATCTGTATGTATGTATGTCCGCCCACGTGTAATTATGGTTAATTCTGTTGGTGCATATAAAACACGTGTAATATGCATCGACATCGAAACAGCCAATCGAAGTGAGCATGCATAATTAGAGTTGGTAAAGGTATGTGTTTATGGATCTGAAGGGATCTTTGTAATAATTATTAGCTTATGTGAGCTAGCGAAGCTTTAGCTTGCTACATGTTTCAGATTTCATCGACAAAAAACTTTGTTAATTGTTCTTTGCTAAGCTCAGGTGCCACCACTCTTACAAAAAAGTGAATGTGCTTTAAACTCGGTACACCTTTTTTTTGTCTTCCGTGATGAGATAGTCTATTTCGAAATGATGTGTTTTAGGATTACGACAGAGATTTTTTCCAAATAACGAATTCACTGCTAACTCTTTCTACTAATTTATAACAACTTTGCTAATACTGATTTCTGAAATTATTAAGATTACCCTTTAGTTTAAAAAGTAAGACGTTAATAACACAGCAATGTGCAATGCAACAAACAAGAACTTTGGTAAACTTGGTGAGCTGTTTCCTTATTATTTATTCTGCTTGTACTTACCTAGGTTTACTTGTTAGTGAGAAAAAGCGTCGCGCCTTGCCCCTTTATATCTCTGTGTTGCATTTTATTAAAACAATCAAAATGTGTAAATACTAGTTTAAAAGCTCAAACAGTACGTTGTATTTTTTGTGTACCTATAATTCCAGCTTTTTCTTTTTCTACACTTGTGCTGAATACGATCATCTCAGCTATTCCGGAGACTTTCGACAGAACATTATTGTATGAGTTATTGCGCGCATGCTAAAGATGTAAATGCATTGGTATACGGATAGGTGCATTTCTCTCGGGTTTAAACTTATTCGCCTGTAGTTGTAATACTAGATTATGATATTACATCTAGTTTAATAGTCCCGGACCCAAAGTGAAAAAAGTGTGTGTAAATGCATATCCTGTGTATACCTATAGGTAGTTCTAGTTTACTTAACCTTGGAGACAACAATTGCCTACAAAGATTTTGCAATATGGGGGTAGTGCAAATGTTTTTTGTATGAGGCACTTGAACTCGCAAAAAGTTATACTGAACTAGCTGATTTGCAACCCGTTGGGTTGCGACCACTACGCACACCGAGCGACTGCACTGGATATCGGGGAACGTAAAACGATGAAACCACAACCGTTGAACTCGGTTGAGCATTGCCGGAGGAGTTCAGTAATTTTGGTGAGAATCTTCCAAAACTGGTCAAAAGTATGCCTTTTTTTACGAATAGCGCAACAACCAACAATGGCGGTTTGGAAAGAACGCTTCCTTGTTCTACTTATTGTTTTAAAATTGCCCTTCGAATGAGATCAAAGACGCCAAATTCGGTTAACACTGGCTTTTACTCGGAGAGCACAATTTACACCAAAATTTGTATTTCTTTGGGATTTGAGTAAATCCCATCAACTTTTTACAAAAACCTGTGTCGTTGGGCCCCTCTTTCCATTGCTCCACGCATGAGACCTTAGAGAGAAATCGGTTGAGAAATGGCGGAGGAGTTCAATGCAATGGGTAAAAATCGTCAGTAACAAGCCTAATTTACTCCTTTTTTTACGAATTACGCAAGAATCACCTTTTTCATAAAATAACTTCAGTATGCTCTTTGTTTTGAAGCTGCGCTTCGAATGAGACCCCCTACGTCTTATTCGGTGCATACAACCATTTGAGTTATTCGTCTGCCTTTGGCTTGGGAAGGCAAAGAATAATAATGAGATAACTCCGGTTTTTTAATGTAGAATTGCGAAAACTGGAATTCAATGTCAAGCGGTCATATAACTTAATTATTAAATTGAAGTCTGTTCTTGTGATTTTCGAAGCATTGCAATTATACTGACCTAACATCTTTTAACTTTTGTAAAAAAAAATTTAAAAGTCACGTTTTTTTAAAAGTCACGTCACATTTAGTGGTTAAAAATATAGTTGCAGTCTTTTACAAGACACGGTAACACGTGTATCTTGCAGTTTTCAAACTTGTGTGCAAAAACTTGAGGCACCTTATTAAAACGTCAGGCAGCATTTTTTGAAAATATACAAAATGAGTTTTGCAGTTATTAAAGTACTACGATATGCATTACTATCATTACATAATATATATTCTGTACAACTACCTTCTCCGATGGCGATGTTTAAATAATATTTAGCCCGCTTTCTCAAACTGGAATCATGTTCGTTTAAATACCATGTTTAACGGCAGACGTAAATGTTATAAGTTGCAATCAACGTTTCTTTTAGTTTTACTGGTATTAAATCAAACAATTATAAGCCTGAATAGAATGGCATGTTTTTTCGATTATCCACTTGACATGATAATTTGTGTACATATAGGTATATACGTATATACACACATGGTGGTAGAACCATTAAGGTCTCGTGTCTAATAAAACATCCTTCTTTGACCAAGCTACGTGGACTGTAATAATGCTAATACAGGTATGTAGATAGGTGTTAGCCACGTAATTGTACGCTACAGATAAAATATAAATAATAAAAATTACCGTAGAATAGGTCATTCAATAATTGGGACGAGTAGTAAAATAAACAAGACGACGAGGGCTTCAAATGCTTGAAGTAGATGACCAGATCTTTGTGGAACTCGTGTCAAAATTTTTGTTGAGCACAATCCGCTTTGTGTATTAATAATTAAAAAAATTTGAAATTCAAAGGCACTCGAAAATGTTGCACCTGGGGAGACTCACTACTTTGTGGGTTGGTTGCTGGTTCAACTATGACACGGTTGGTGTAGAGCTGGAGAATATATCTTACAGCAAAAAAGTGTGACACAACTTTTTTAAAGGAATTCATTTTTCGTAATAAGGGGGTAATGATAAATTTAGTTCAAACGTGTGTTTAGAACTTACGTATGCACATATTTGCAGAGATAAAATGGCCATTTAACACAACGCAGTGACGACAAACACGTTTTTCAAATGGGACTGGAATGACGCGCGTCGTACGTTTAATGATTTGTGTGGGAATTATTTCCAATTTTTTCTGCTTCTTAAGTTAAGTAATCAACTCAGCATTTAACTGAACAGGTTTACTTTCTTACACTTATCAAATCATATCTAATAAGCAGCACGAGGATTTGTGAGTATGACACTAAAGTGAATCAGTCCAGTACCTGCGGTATGCTATTTTTCCCGAGACTTATCTTTGTAGTTCGTAAGGGAAAGGAAACAATCAGTTATCTGTAGATTGAAGATACGAATTCGTTCATAGAAATTTATTCAAGCTATCGAGCTATCCTTACGATAAGATACCCGCCATCCTTCCCTTAAATATACGTAATACAAAGGAACATGCTATAGGAAACTTCGTGTCGTTGAATCTTGACATTGGCACTTCGTGGGATAAAATCTTGCCTGTGCCAGCCAGGGCGTCATACAAGCCAGGTCAATACTAATGAGACTTAATTATATAACGATACGATAGGCTACGTAATCCCCACATTATCATGAAACCAAGACTTCATCTCATCGTACAGCTAAACACAAACCATTTTTATCTAACTAGTAAGAAAGTCTGTATCACAGCATCTAGGAAATTGCAGTAAATGCTAAATCGATTAAATAATTAATTTAAAATTACATTTTTTAAATATTTTGTATTGTTTGCTTGAGCTGGATAATCGTAAAATGCCTACTTACTGTACAACTATGTCCCCTACGCTACCCATTTAGCATCGTGGTTTCAATAAACTAAAAACCCGATTCACTACATTACCGGGATTCCCATAAATAATCTTTTAAACTTGGAACTACCCTATAGCTTGAGCTTTGTTTGTTAAACAAGTACAT
>JAQFZC010004958.1:0-15036 GCA_034695205.1 Dicyrtoma fusca | reverse complement strand
TTTTTTTTTTTTACTTTTTACCTTCTACGCGCTGTCAGTATAGTCAGTCCGCTTTACGCTTACATGAATGGAAACAAAATGGTGTACAATAAAAAAAAAGAAGAAGAGAATTCCTGTCCCTGTCGACCAAAAATGACATTGAAATTTCAACTAATTATTTTCCTTGCAATCTTTCTAAGAGTTTCTCAGTTCATTCACTAAGTCTTCTTTTTTTATTTCCTTAGCTTGTTAGTTCCTTACATTGCGCATCGGTCATTCATAGTATCAGTAATATTATAATAATTTTCATTCAAATTCTCAGCCAAGACTTTGAAATCAGGTTTAATCCATTCATGTAGTACTTTATCCATCATTTCCATGGCTTTTAAAGTAACTTGGAGTGTATGTAGGATCGGTCCCAGTCCCAATCCCAGTCCATAGAACTTTTGAACTCTACTGATCGTGAGATTTGCATGTGTGGAAGTTTCCATCAAAAAGCACATGAAATGACGATTTTTTTTGTTTCTAGATTGAATTAGATTCAGTGTACTGTGTGCTGATGTGACTTGATGTGATGTGATGTGATGTGAGGGAGTCATTTACATGACATAATGACATTTCACATCCCTGTTCAACTGCACCCATAGTTCCAGTCCCATTCCAATTCCCATTCCCATCACTCGGCAGTCCTAACACTCCTTTTAAATATTGAGCGTGGAATATTAACACAAATATAATACTAAATTCATTGTGAGTAGCTATACACGTGTGTGATGGTGGCTTCTGCTGGCTCTGAGTGAGTGAGCTTGAAGAGTGCCATAAATAGAAACAAGGACGCTAACTTGACATCTTGAGTAATAGGCTGGTTCTGGTTCTGGTTCTGGTTCTGGTTCTGGTTCTGCTACTCTGATTGTGGGCATGGGACGGTGGGGACTGTATTTCTGGCGTAATCGTAAATGCAGGATCAACCCGAGAGAATTTATTATTATTGGTGCAGATAGAGCCGTACACGTCCACGAAATACATACAAATAATATAAAACAACATAAAAATGACAATCGTCGTGTAAGATGATCGATCATATGCACTCCCCATTGTCCCTATGCTATGCTCTCCATTGTGTGTGTGGGTGCATTACCAATTTTTATTCTTCCAGAGCAATCAGATGCTTTTTTCGTTTCTTTAGGCCCCAGCCGTCAAATTGTAATACGCAGTACTAATAGTAATAATAGCTAATAAAATTATACTGCACTACTGCATAATAACATATCATTTATCCAGGTTTTACAATCCATTATTTCCTATGTTTAGTCAATTTTAATTCACTATTATCTTTGTCAATACTCGTTACAGCATAGTACCTAATGCTGGTACATTATTGGAGGAAGCGCTCAGTTTCATTTTGTAAAAGTTGAAATATTGACTGAAAATTCAAGAGATAGGAAAAACCATTAGATTTTTATGACTTTTGGAGTGATACGGTGAAAGAAAAGTTTATGGTGCATTTACCTATGTAAGTAGTGGCAGGGGAACGGGTGCACTACACACACTACAAAAGATGCATTACATCATAATATGTACGTTTAAATGCATCTCACAATCAGATAATGTGTATACCACTGGATTCGTAGAGACCTTAGGTACCTACCTTGTGTTTGTCTGCATTTATTTCTAGACTAGTGGAATATATATGTATGATCAACTTTTCGTAGAAATTCAAGTTTCTGTCTGGAAACTGGAAACACTTTTCAAAGTGTACAAAGGTATGCAATCCTGGAAACTGGCAAGGAGAAAAATGAAGGGAATAAAAGAGTTGAAATATCAACTCAAATTTAAAGCTCACTTGTCCGTGTGTGTGTGTTGGTTGCTGATATTGGGTGGTACAGCAGACAGAGAGACTCGGTGAAACATGACTGTGTTTGTGAAATGTGATAGCGGCATCACATCCACACATCTCAATGTGTCTCTAAAAGAAGCGTAAACGTGAGCTTGTCTCCCTCATAAATTCTCACTTTAATGGCTTTTCCAAGTGTTTTTTCCATGATGACCGGCACTTCTTCTCAATTATTATCCTCGTTTTTTGAAATCAACTGCGCGCGGTTCTTCTCGTCTCGCCTCTGAGAGAGTCAGTGCCTGCCTGTATCGGTGTCTGCATGAATTACGGTGTAAACGATTCTTTGGCAATTCTGTAATAAATGAAACAAAGCAATAGCGTACCTACGTAATATTTACTAGGTACAGTACATTTACTGCATAACGTACATAATTAATGGGCCATACTACCCACTTATAATATCAGTATTAGGTTTGCCCGTTTGCTTGTGAGTTTCGCCGAGCAACGCGTTCACTTGCAAAATCCCCGATACCTCGATCCTTTTTATTATTAATTAATTTATTACATTTTTGGGGGTACTTCCATGATTTCCATTAATTTTGTCCATCTTTTCCGCAGCTTTCAAGTTTTTTCGCTTCATTTTGGGTAGGTCAAAATGGGGAGGTGTAATTTTGATTATTTTTCTAACCGCCAGCGTAATTCCACTTGGTTTATATCTTAATTTCATGGTCCCATATTCTTAATTAGTACATTAGAAGTTATCTATATAGGTGCTTGACCTTTTTACAGGAAAAGGTCAAGTAGAAAATCCCGTCTGCTAATAAACAAATGGAACCAAAGTACTATAGGTACCTATTATTGATGGCTGCTAACATTTTAAGCATGCATTGCATGCTTCATAATTGATCCATCATAGACCAAGCTTTGATAGTGTGTCTATCCGTAATTGATTGCTAGAGAAAAAATACAGCATTGTTTCATTAAGTTAAGATAAAGTGTGTGAAATTGTTAGATTTCCTTTTCAAAAATGGGATGGCTGGCAAGCCATGCTCTACTAAGATGCGAGCCTGTCATGACACGATATATTATGGAAATATTCACAAGATTTTTTCCAGAGAGGGAAAATTGAATGGATAAATGGGACTTGGCGTGTGAGGGCAGGGTGCCAGGGTGTGAGACTCGATGGTCGTCGACACAGTCACATAATTTGGATAAAAGTCTTTGACTTATTATTATAAATACAAAGTCTTAAACGAATCTGGATTACAGTTCCTGAAAGTGCGTAGCTGTCACTACAGCCATGGAAGTCACTATCCCTTTGAGGGCACCCGATCCACACACACTCATTGACACTGACATCCTCCAGACAAGCAGAGATTCCCTCATGGAAATGAAATGGAATTCGCAGTAGAAAATAAAAAAAGTTATTCATTGTTGATGTGAAGTCGTCCATTGACCTGAAAAAATAATTTTCTGCATGTAAAGGGTATTGAAGGTTACAAAGTTTTTCTCATCGGATTGCCAAGTGATTATATTCCGTTCCGTTTTTTTTTTCTTCTATTTTTTTTTGTTTTTTTTTGTGGATGAATCACTTTGTTTGATTATATGTTCATCATGAGAAACTTCTGCAATAGAGCACAAAAACTTTTAATGGCTTTAATGATTTATTATGTACACAAACGCTTGTAATTGCAACAACTCCATGAGATATGGCCCTGGCCCTATACTACTAGCCCTATGCCGCCGCATGCCCTGCCCGCCCTGCCTTCCACATTTGAATAAGAATCTGTATATGTAGAACTGTACTGTAAGGACATGGAAAAATCTTAATATGATAATATATGAGCATCAAAATCCCACCAGCAAACCAAACATCCAGGAAAAATGTATTATTAGTTTCCCGCTCTCAAACTTTCTGGACTATTAGCATAATATTTATATGCGTCTAACTGTAAGAAGAACTATACTAGCTAAATTATTATTCATGTCAAAATGGGCAAAGGCCCTGTAATTGTGAGAGTATTAGATGCTATATTATTATAAGGTTTCTTGGAAATACTTTGTAGGTATCTGTCATCTATATAGAGCCTATAGAAAGGCATTAAGATAGATAATCCCCTAATACAAACTAAATTCGTACTCAACGTCAAGCACCCCGTTGGAAGTGAAGGGCGTTATTTAATGTCCAGGTACATAGATATGCGCCTCCTAAGAGCTGTTATTATTTAAATGAACTTTCATTTTTTTCCCCCCTCCTCAGAGTTTCATTCATGGATCCAGTTCGTGTAAGTGCAAAAGTCAAAGTCAAGTACCTACAGTAAATGTTGTAATGTAATGTAGCTGGGCTTTTAAGTGCCAGCGTAACTGTCCACCTTTCAAACACCACCACATGACTCGCCAGTCACTTCTCTCCCATAAATATAGCGTGGGATGTCAGTCAGATCACGTCGCTCATAATGAACTGCACTATATTCTGTATACAAACATAATTTAGTTGCAGCTGAGTCATTTTTTTACAATCCTAGCTGGATATTTATACTCTCTCTCACTCTGCCGAAAAAGGAGTGTTGAAATATATATTTCAGATATATAAGATTTTTTTTCCAGAAAAATAGAAAAAAAATCCTTCAGAAGAGACCTCACGTATCCCGGGTTGAGTAATGATTCTGACGAAAGATTTGTTTAGAAAATATGATGAGGAAAGAATTAAAATTCCTTCTTCTCCCTCGCTTTGTACATGTGTAAATATTTCCATCTCTCTCTCTCTCTCTCTCAAAATATTGAGGCCATGTTGACAGTTTGGGAAAGGTGAAAATCTTTATGATGAAAAGCAGAAACTGACACGGAGCTTCCTTCCCTTCGGAAACCGTTATTAGTTGTGCTGTCTAGGGGAAGGTGTACATAGCAGTAGTATAGCCGTAGCGTTTCGGTATTATATCCAAATCCTTGGAATTCAAAATTATTTGACAATGTTTTTATAAACAGTTTATATTTAGACACGTGCTTGTTGAACAAACAAACCTTATTTGCTTGTACTGACAATCACTTGCGCAGTGCACTGCCTATACTATACTGTACTACATATGTATAAGTACTGTCAGTATATTATTGAACTGTACAAACATCCTTCGTCAGATAGTATAATGTACGTAGGCACTCATTTAGCACGAATATATCAATGCCTTTGAGGACGTGTAGTGGCTCTGGCTCTGGCTCTGGAACTATTAAGATCTCGATCGGCGGAAGTTTAAAGTAGTAAAGAGAGAATTGGAATTCATCAAAAGGAGTATGTATGTAGGTATGCTGTAGAGCCTTTAGAAGTTGCGAGGCAAGGCTCCAAGACAAACCAAGTGCAAAGTGAAGGCAACTTAGTCCGTTTCAGAATGTAATCAACATGGGTATTAAAATTGATATATTTTTTTTGGAAACTGCAGTAAAAAGTAAGCTTCATCCGTAATTGAAGCGGCTGGATTGGTGTAGGCATTATTCCATCTTCCATCTTATTTCCTATCTTTGCAATGCCTGGGGCCCTAGAAGCGTGAAAAAAACGGGCTAAAATGTGCATAATCGGTATAATGAAAATGGCAGTAGGTTATTTCTTAGAATTTTATTACATTTTTAATTTAAAGGAAAGACCTTTCGAGTGATGAGTCTACCATCTACGTACAGTGCAGTGTTCATTCATTATGACTCAAGACCCTCACACTCACGGGGTTGCACGAGCCGCCTCGAAAATTGAAAAGATTTCTTTCATATAAAAATCTGCTCCATCTGCCAATTGGCAACTAAAATAAGTCAAAGTCATACTCATACTGTCAGCCTTCTTATATACATACATACTTTTTATAAATTTTGATTCCCCGAAAGAAATTAGTGGGAGCATTTTTTGTGTGTCTCCTCTCGGGGTCTTCCTCTTCTTCTGGGTTGTTTCTGTTGACAGAAGTAAACCTTCAACCTTGACAGTCACGAGAGCAGAGTAAACATTATAGTGTGTGTGCTTAACATTGAAATGTATTTTAGATGTCCCCTCTAATCTCTCGAGCTAACTAAAGGAAAGGTAAAAGTATTTGTGTCAAAGTTTCTGAAGGTACCTACTACATGGATCAACTTCTCAAGAGCCTCTCAAGCTTAGGCTTTCTGGTTCTGGTTGTGCTTCTGGTTCTGCTTCGGCTTCTGGTTTCTGTGAGAGCGGTGTGCGACAAGGTTACCACTATCACTATCAGCGTATACAGCTTGATTTCAATAAGATTAGACTCATCGTTTCTGAGAGATAATGCTAATAATAATAATAATAGTGGGTCTATATACTTATGATAATAAAACAAACTGGGAATCTGCTCTGTAAGCTCTGTAAGTAGGTACCTATGTACATATGTACAAGTCGCAATTCATTTGACTGCGTAACGCATTGAGTGTGCAATAAAGTGGCGTGTAGAGTGTGTAAATAGTAAATAGGCATAAAATGTAGTGTGTGTAATGTAAGGCAGGAGGGAAAAGAATCGTTTTTGTCAACGTGTGGGCGTGTAATGTCTTTCCGCTTATGTTTACACACACTTTTACATCAAAGCTTCCATTAATCTGAATCTGCACGGATTCACCAAAGCACGCTGCAGAACGTATACAGAGTCAGATGTGTGCACAGATTATTGGTCCCTCTACCTACCTAGTAGTACATAGCTGGGATCGTAATAATAATAATAACGCTAACATAATCTGGCCGTAAAGAGTAAAGGTAAGCCCCCTGCACTGTAACCTCTGTGCCAATAATGTATTTTTTTTTGTGTGTGTCTCATTTCAGTCATTTCTAAATTAGAATTGGAAGTAATGATTTGGATTTTTTTTCGCACATGCAACCAACGAACCACAGAAGCATTATTTGGCATTATTGGGAAAGGTGTGCCCCCTTGTTCATTGTTAATAGGACACATATGACATTGTTTGCGAAGCAAGTTATTATTATTCGCAGATTATCCTACAAAGGCATCCTTATTTAAATTGTAATTAACCAATGACGCTACGAGTTGTTGTAGTTTCGAGTCATTCTCTACTTCACGGCTATTCTATTTAGTGCCTCTCGTTTTTTACGCTGTCGAGTTGTTGTAATTGTGCAATGTACTGTGTATACTCTGTGTGTTGTTCTTCAATCTGCACTCAAATATCTATGTACCTACATACATACTTGTGTTCATTTTGGGGATCGCCGGTCGTTTTCATTTAGTCATTTAGTTTCAGGCCCTTCGTGCTATATTAGGTTATAAAGTTGTGTCTCACACGATTGGAGGATGGGAACGATCATGAAATGAGCACTGCACTGTACTGTACTGTACAGAGACTCGTACTCGTCTAATGTAATGTAGTGCATACAGTGAGGCAACACTCCATGTAATCTAACTTGCATAAATTATTTTTTATATTTAAAGATATATCATCCATGAAGGCATGCTCCATGGATACTAACTCTGAATTGAAGCAATAGATCATAGGACGGAGTAGCAAGTTGCCGTATCATTGTATTTAACTACAAACTACACAGTCGAGAGTACACACACTCCTAGTAGTGTCCCATCCATAGAGCGGTTGATTGCGAGTAACTAGATTTTTTCGAGGGAAAATTTTTGCTAACTACTGGCCAATTTTCAGCATCGTTGAGAGAGACACAGATGACTGTGTCTACAAGTCTTCCGGTGACATACTTTCTCTGCCATCCGGTTATTTTCTAAGCAGGATTCTCAACTCAACTCGGAATTGTTGGGACGTTGGGAGCGAGCCTCTTTCTTATTATTCTCTCTGTGTGTGCTACCGACTTCCCTCCTTTTACCACTACCACCAGTAGTGTTACCAGCACAGCATCGAGTTGACGGAAGTGTCTTTTTAATGTTTCGAGTGTTGTGGCCAAACTATTTTCAAATCATTTCAATCCAAATAAAACTCCGTCCCCATTGTGTAAGCAAGTTTAAAATTAAATCTATACAGATAGCTACTCATAGTTCCCAAAGGAGGCAAAGTTTTTGGGCTATCTCATCTAACACAGAGTGTGTGGCTTGGGATTTATCTGCATAACAATGAGGAATAGTGATCTGTAGGAGGCTCCGTGAAACTTTGATTTCAATATTGAACGCTCATTAAAATACACCGCTGCAGGACACTCAATTAATAAAGTCAAGTCCAAAAAGCCTTTCTTTCGTGAACGTAATTAAAATTTCAAGTGTTGTTTGGTGTGGCTTCGGCTTGAGGAAAATTAGTACCTACATTCCTAGGCATTTCATGGGCAGTACTAGTCACTTGTTATGTAAACTATGGGAGGTAGGTAGTACGTACATCTGATTTTCCTCGTGATTTAATTATTTATTTTATTGAATCCATTGGAATCCAAGTGGCAAGTGAATGCATACATACCTAGTTGGCAGTAATGCGCATCTGTCTTATTCCAATCCTGTTGTGATCACCCAATTCTCTAACATTGCTCAATAAACATTGAAAACATGTGCTGGCAATTCTGTATTAAAAACAGCGCTGTCTTACATACATAGGTACATAGATAGGCAGATACATATCTTGAAACACACCTGTGATGTGCTGTGGAGTATGATGCAATTTTCTAGTGAGCCAAAATGGATTGTATTTTGTATTGCCGTGCTTCAGCCAAATCAGGTAATTTATTTTAAAGGAGTGTGTTTGCTATTTGCAAAATCTAATTATGTTGACTGAAAGGAGGCTCCGATTTATGGAGTACAGAACATTAGGAAGAGCGAACAGCTCATGAAAATTGCGTAGTTTTCAAAAGTATATGTAGTCCCTGCCTTTGAGGCCTAGAAGATTTGACAGTTATAGTTATAGGGATACATTTCCTAATAGGCAATGCCAATGGGTCAGAGGTTTGTTTGTCCATTGCATTGAATGGAGGAAGCTCTTTAAAATATTTTGTCCATTAAACCCAATGGCAGCAATAGCCTACTGTACTGTAATGTACTGTAATATAATAACAGACGTACCTAGAAACGGTGGTTCAATTAAATGCATGGAGGCCCAGGCTTAACTCACTTCATTTAATACCATTAAGGACCCAAATGGATTCTTGACTGTGTGTGTGTGTAAACAGGAAGTGAATCCACTCTATTTTCCACAAAATCTGGCTTTCCAACACTCAAAGCAGCAGCAGCAGCAGTAGTAATAGTCAGTAGTTCATGGTTAATTGCAGTATGGATGGGTTCCTCTGGTTCTGGTGGTGATGGTGTTATTGTTGTTGTTGTTGCTGCTGCTGCTGCTGCTGCTGCTGCTGGTGATTGTGAGTTGGGCCTTTGACTGCAGTTTAACTCTGTGACAGGTGCGTGACATGAGACGCGGAAAAATAGAAATAATTACACTACTCACTCTGTAAATATGGTCACGTAAATATATAGGATGATAATAATAATATTAGGATTTTTCACTCGTGTATAATTGGATGAGGACTTGAGTGGAATTGGAATTAGAAGTGGAAAAGTCAGTCCACAAAATGTCCCAAGTATTTTGTTCAAATTATATTCCTTCTAGCCACAGTGTAATTACATAAGCTGATTAACTTTTTGAGCAGTTCGTCGTGTCTAGTAGAGTGAAATTGATATTGATATTTTAGAAAATAATTAAATTAAAGATGCTCCTTCGTTCCTCTACAGGCTACAGTCTACAGCCCATAGCCAGTCCCACTATATACTGTCGTAGGTATATCAGAGGCCTTCGATAGTACTTTCATAGTAAATGCTGTTCATCATTTTGGAAATTGGATTAGCATAAACTTAAGATTAAGAACTGATGCGGCACTTGATGCATTAATCGTAGGACGCCTTTGTTGATTCAAAGCATAAATCACGAGCTGTAAATAGGTATGTATATATACGTATATATTTATACACATACTTGAAGATGAATTGTCTTTCTGTACAAATACGATTTGTATGCCGTATGCAGTGCTTCAACATTTGTACCTATGGACATATGTAAGTGTGTGTGCTGATAAAATAATTCGTAGACGGGAGATTTTTTATGAAGGGCGACCACCAATACTATAGCTATAGGCAGGTATCTATATATATTTTATCTCGACAGATCTTGAGAACGTCATGCTGGCAAAGTCATCATCCATCATACAAGATGTAAACTAACATCAATATTTGTCTTAAGAAATATTGTTTCTACTTATCAGCATAGCTCACTATACAGTGTAGTGGTGTACATACCTGTGTACTGTGCATAGGCACATTTCTCTGTCAAGTATTTTCGTCATCCCGGACCCGTAAATACCCACAGAAACCAGCTGTTTCAGTCACAGTTTGCAAAAGTGTATAAATTTAGACATGATAACGTGTATACAGTGCAAGCGGGTCTATTTGTGTCATAGGGAGAGTTGTTTGTTGCTTGTACTTCAGTCAGTCTTCCTACGCTATCTGTCATACACACACTCGGGAGATGATAAAAGTAAAAGTATGTACCTACCCTGGGGCGACAATAATATCCTTTTTTTCTGAATCGGATGAAAATAAATTGCCAAAATCTAATTTCAAGAAGATGCGATTGCGAGCATTGATAGTCGAAAATCGATTGTGTGTGTACGAAGGAATGCTTGAATAATTTCCCAGTGCTATAGGACTGAGTTATTGTCAAAGACCTCTCTCTCTCTCTGTCCTGTCTCCATACCTTTCCCCTCACTTTCATCTGACAAGCATTGTGACATTGTGAGAGGAGAGAAAAGTATCTTTGACAAAGTTTGATCCATTCATAACGTTTGTTCTTCTTTGATTTTTTTTTATAGAATCAAGATCGGCCCACTATCCGGTTTAACTTGAGAGCGCTGCTGGGCTGTGACGAGAGAGTTGAAGGAAATTTCCGATCGTGTCACAAAAACACGGGCAAAACAAGAAATTGAGTCGGTATATCCCTCCCTCCATAGTACCTTGAGCTCTCTCCCAAAAAAGGCGGGTTTTATTACCACATTTCCTTGGAAAGATTCGGACGGGCCTTCAAGCAGTGAGGAGGACTAACATTACATTTTTTTCCCAATCGAGAATCCGATCAAATTCCAAATATCCTGAAGAAAATAGGAAAATCTTTTCCCTGGGAAGGTTTTTATTGAAAAAATCCGACATTTGCGGGTGCCCAAGAACGTCAGAATCAAGAATAACAGTGTCAAATGAAAAAACGTACATAGCTCAGCCCATCCTGTCTTCTTCCTCTTCTCGGGAAACATCTTGCAGTTGCTGTCAGACTTGAGAGTTGAAATCCAGTCAGGGTCCTCCATATTCACCAACACACGCTTTACATCCTACATTTGTGATTGTGATTGTGGTGGGGAAGAGAGAACAAGACGCTTGGTACTTCAATCCATGTGATAGCCTTGTAATAGTTATATTTACAAAAAAATAAGGAAATAAAAAAAAACTGGAACGCAAGAAACAAACTGCCTACTTGCTTAAGAAGTGCAGCAGTGTATGTATAGCCATCGCCATATATACCTATTATACTGCGACCAAGTGTGCACCAGTCAATTGTTCCAAAACTGGCAAGTTGGCAGAAAGTGAGGGAAAGTGACGAGAGACGGAAACATACAAAAAATACAAGAAAGTGTCCCTGATTTAGCCGGAGCGAGTGTGACACGTGAGTGATTACAAATACCTAGAAACAATTTTGTTTTTTGACTTTTAAGATTCGTAAAAAATAAAAATACTTGACAAGAAGCTACGAAGGAAACAACAGACGGGGTTAGGAAAGAAACACATGAGAGCCCGAGTGACTTAAGAGTGAAATCAGCATCACCCTGGAGTTACTCAAAGAATCATTTTGGTTCATTTGTTCAGTTGGAATTTTAAAATCGGAATGGTCCATGTATCAGATGCAGGAGGTCGGCACAAGATGCTAGCCTTCTCCACCGAACCCAATATCAACACAATTAACATTAAGGAGGACGGAAGTTTGACAAATATTAACTTGAACGGAGCCACGACCACCACTACTACGACCACCACCATTTCCACAAACCCGGGGCATAATAGTAACGGTCATAGTACAACAACAACAACAGTCATCCCCATCAAGTCCCCTAATAATACTTTAATAAATTTGACGAATTTGAGTATTATCACGGAGGAGTCCGTCGCTTTCACCATGAACAACATGTTGGATGATGGGAGCAATGGGAATACGGACACGGACATTGAGAATGAGAATGGGAATGGGAGTTTTGTGACCAGTGAGACCCTTGAGAACTTTGACTCGGATGATGCGGAGAATCATAGTTTACTAATTGGTGATAAAAGTCATAGTGGTAGTAATAGCAGTGACAACAATAAAGTCTTCACTGAGGAAATCCTGGTCATCTCGAATTCGAATGGGAAGAGAACCACCAAAACGACCACAACTACCACCTCCTCAACTGCCTCCAGTAATGGCAAAATAAATTCAAGTGGATTCTCCAAAGTGTCAAAGAAGGAATGGCAGAGTAGTCTGAGTGAGAGTCAGAGCAATGAGTCCGAGGAGTCCCCACTCCTCACCGCCGAAACGGCCTCCATCGACACGAATATGTCCACCCCCACAAATCCTAATGTGAACATGTCGAACGAACCCAGTGTCAGTGCGTCGTCACCCTCGTCAGTCATCACACCCACAAACCCACCTCACACCAAACACAGCAAACTCAACAACGGAACGAAGCACGCTGGACTAAAAAGGTGAGCCTTCGTGTCAGTCGATGCAGTAGCTAGACTTAATGTCCCTTCTAATGGCGAAATCGTAGAGGTTACTTTCTTGAAATGTGGAATTACGGTGTTTTGTCTTTTTTGGAAATGTGCAAATACCGTGTTTTGCAGTTTCTTGAAATGTGGAAATACCGTGTTTTGCACTTTTTTGAAATGTGAAATATGGTGTTTTGCACGTTTTTGAAATGTGTAAATACGGTGTTTTGCACTTTTCTGAAATGTGTAAATACGGTGTTTTGCACTTTCTTGAAATGTGTAAATACAGTGTTTTGAACTTTCTTGAAATGCGTAAAAACCGTGTTTTTCACTCCCTTGGTATGCGTAAAAACCGTGTTTTGCGCTTCCTTGAAATGTGCCAATAGCGTGTTTTGCCTTTTTTTGAAATGTGTAAACACGGTGTTTTGCACTTTCTTGAAATGTGTGGTATTTTACACTTTTTTGAAATGTGTAAATACAGTGTATTACACTTTCTTGAAATTCGCCAATGCCGTGTTTTGCCTTTTTTGAAATATCTAAATACATACCGTGTTTTGCACTTTTTGAAATGTGTAAATACCGCGCTTTGCACTTTCTAAAAAGGTTTAAAATCATTTGTATGCGTTTTGAAAATGCAAATAGGTACTTTGATTTAACACTTTTTTAAAGCTATTTTCAAACTCAAGTCAAATATGATTCATATCATATTTGCCAGGCTCCTAATCCGTGTGTAATCTATTATTGTTGTTATTGTTATCACTATTATTATTGCTTACTCCGATGCAATGATGCGACGTACATCCCTTCGGGCTTCGTTATCTACTTTGTCTTAAGTATAGTTTTGACGGTCTTTATACGAGGCTTCATTTGCCAATGACACTGTCAACAGCACTGATATCCGCAGTTTGTTATGTGTTTACCAACGCATTATCTGTACCAACAAAAAATCAATTTTTTTCGCAGGTAAAAAATTGATTAAGTAAAATATATGTTCGATCTATTCTTTTGGGAGGTACTACGGTGTATGTATTAGGTTCGTTTATGTAGTAGGGAGAAGTACTGTATAGAGGGGAAAGCGATGGCGTGTAAACGATGCAAAATTTGTTGCTCCATCATAAATATTATGGTTAATATTATTGCATAGCTATAAGTATACTTTGGCAGGCACTCTGACGTATTTCCCCTTTTTTTTAGCTGCCACACATATGTATACATACACACATCAACACGTTATTTGTATGCACATTTTTGTGTGCTCATATTAGCATGCATGCAATGCTTAGAAGCACTTGTTTTAGTTGTTTTTGCAAAAATTATTGAAAAAAAACGTGTTGCTAATTTGTATTCTTTCCATGTAAAAGGGCCATCAGCTTTGTACGGTTGTTCAAGTCAAAATTTGTGATGCTGAACATAACATACGAGTACGAGTACGAGTAGGACTGAGCTTTTTATTGCATATTTTTCTCCAGGTTGAGATTGTGTCCTCCATTTTAATAGTTCCACGGATATTTCGTTGCTACAGCTAATAAAATTTTTGGGACAGGGTACCCTGTCTTTAGGGCTATGTACTTATGGGTGCTAGGAACATAAGTACGTATGTAGCTGCTGTAGCAACGTACGTGCTTTCTATAGTTTTCACTTTTATCGGCACTGCCCCGAATTGCAGTGTTACCCGTGGCCGTCGCAGAAGAACCACTGTCAGAACCCCCTCTCGGAAAGCAAAGTAAACACGTAGGAAAGTTCCAAGCTGACTTTCTCACTCGCTCAAACAGATGAAACGTCACTCCTCATCTTTCTCGGAGTCTTTCCTTCAGGCAGTGTGCACAATGCATTGGCCATGATTCCATAAGAGATGATAATATTGCATGTGAAACTACATCTAATTCTTTTCTTCTCAATCTTTTGGGGAGTAGTCCTTAATGAATTTATGCTATTTACATTACATCCATTGATCCATTGTACAAAGTACAAAGCTAACGGAGCTTTCAAAATGTTTCGCAGAAAACTTTTTGCTATAGCTGAAATACTTAGGTATAGTATGTGTGTGTTTCTTAATTTATGTAAAATAATTTTGTTTTAAATGTGTTGTAAAAAGTTGGTAGCTTGAACTTGAGCTTAAGGAGTCTTTCAAATATAACCTCAAACGATTTCCGTTTGAAAACACAGCTTTAAAAAGGGCAAAAATGAAAGCACAACCTTTTAAAAAAACATAATAATAGATTTTAACCTTTTCGAAACGGTGCTACATACACCTAGATTAGCATCTCTTTGAAAGTGTTAATTTCATGTTTTACTTCTTTTTAAAAGTGTTAACTTCTTCTTTTTGGCCTTTTTGAAAGCGTTAATTTCTTGTTTTACATCTTTTTGAAAGTGTTAACTTCTTCTTTTGACCTCTTTAAAAAAGTTAATTTCTTGTTTATATTTATTTAAAAATGTCATTTTATCGTTTTCATCTTTTTGACCGTTTTGAAAAAGTTTATTTCCACACAAAAAATCACTTTTCTAAGGCACTCTTACTAT
>JAQFZC010004957.1:0-15040 GCA_034695205.1 Dicyrtoma fusca | reverse complement strand
AACAAATATTTATGGTTGACTCATAATGTGTGGTGCTACTGTCATATCCATCATAGTGCCACCCCATGTTTCTAGAAAATTTAATATTTCTTCAATTTTTTCGTGGAAATCCAACATTACTGTAGAATGTTTTTGGATTTTTGATTTAAAATAAATAATTTTAAGTAGCATGCAACAATATGGTGGACAGGGCAATTTGTATTTTAGGTACTTCTCTTTTTTTGTTTGCTTCTTTTATGTATTTGATTTATTATCTTTTTGATAAAACAATGATGCTACATGTGTATGGATTTGGAACAGACATTTGCTTCAGCAGACTGTACCTTTTAGACTTAAAAAATTAGGTATTTCTTTGAAATGTGAAAAGAATTTTTATTTTATTATTCTTTACTAAGTAAATTTTTTTTATTGGTATGTATATGCCTGTATCTTATATAATAATGTGTGCCTAGGCGTGAGGTACAAGGGGTCAGGACTGACGATGCTACCACTACGACACAACCGTGTAGTATCGGCCTGTAAAGTTTTTTTTTTTTTTAAAAAATGTATATTCGTTTTTTCCCTTCCTTGTGTGTAGCATAAAAATAAAGAAACCCTAATTCCATCACGCATCGTGCGTGCAGGTGAATATAAAATATAATTGTGAAAGAGGATATATTTTTTTTTCTTGCTCTTTTAAAGGTTTTACGGGGATAAAGTATGAAGTATGAGCAATAAATAACGTAGGTATACAATAATGTGTGATTCACTCGAGATGAGCTTTAGGTTTCTCAGAAAAAGGCGTGTTGAAAAGCACCTAAATGGCCTCTGAACATAGAATATGAATCATAAATTTTCTTCGAGCTCTCTTTCCGCTTAACATCCTCTTAGGATTTTACTTTTTTTTTATTATTAATATTTCTAGAGATTTTTTGACATTTGACTTACGCTATGGCTTGCTCCCGTCACACCTGCTACGTGTAGCTTGAGCTAAATAGCGTGAGATGTTTGTAATATATGTCAGAGAGGGAAAAAAAAGGGAGAAAAAAAAAGAGGGATAGAAAAGAGTTAGGAGAGGTGTTAAAGAAAAATCAAAATTTGTATTTCAGTACACATAATAATATAACCTATGGGATATTTGTGTGTAAATGTATCCACTCATCAGCATACCACCACCACCACCATTCGGATTTTTATATTTTTTAATTTTTACAGTTGAAAATTTCTGAACGTTTCTATATTAACCTATTCGCAACTGGGGAACCATACAAAGAATGCTTTACACAAGTGTTGAATCTATAAATTAACTTTTTCAAAACAGGCAAAACTAATAAATAACACTTTTTCAAAACGGTCAAAACTAGTAAATAACACTTTTTCAAAATGGTCAAAACTAGTAAATAATACTTTTTCAAAACGGTCAAAACTAGTAAATAACACTTTTTCAAAACGGTCAAAACTAGTAAATTACATTTTCAAAAGCTCAGAAAACTAGAAATTGCCGATTTCAAAATGGTCAAAACACGAAATTCCTCTTTTTCAAAAACATTCAAAATTAACTATAAATATATTACCGTTTCGAAAAGGTTAAAACTAATCCTTCTTGTAAAGAATGAAAATTCTACAGTTTTGCACTTTCAACTTGTTCTTTTGCACTGGCTACATCTCTCGTTTTGCCTCTTCGAAATCGTAAAAGAATGTAAACAATTTTTCTTATGTATAAAATCGAGGTATCTATCTGTACATAGTTTATGTTGATGTTTTCGAACAGTGCTCAAGGTTAGTGTGAGGAAATAGTGCGTAGACGTGTACACCACAAGTAATGGACAGAGCCAACTGGGGATTTTTTTTGTGTGTCTCTTGATTTGACAATGAAATGGATGCGAATCCATTAGCCACAGTGACAAGACACGACACCCAAGCCAGCCCTGCCAAACCAAAGGAAATCAAACGAAATGAACCATTAACCATATGTAAGGCACCAAAAATCAACTTAATAAGGATGTGTGTTTAAAAAAAACTAAAAAGCACTTTTTAGATTTTGGATAATTGCCAGTACTGAGGAGCAGCTCCCTCCTATCATCCCCACAGGACCATGGACTCTATATCTTCATTTTAAAACTGTATAAGGCTCGAGAGAGAATCAATAATAGAAGTTAAACAAGTTTTATTGTCGCATAAAACTTGCTCAACTTCCATCCCTCCAATCGACCATAAGCTCTCATTTTCATTCCGTCAATTTATTTCAAGCTCAATCTTTAATCTATCGAAAATTAGAAACCATTAATTTTACCTACACGACCACCTCTGCCTATGCCTTCAGCATCCGCTCACTACAACAACAATTTCCATGACATTGCAGCAATGTCAATGCATTGACTCATTGACAGTAAAAACTACTTGATCACTCACAGTCTGGTGCAGATTGTAGTTAGATGTTTTTGCACACACAGTGCCCGTAAGAAAATCTGTTTTGGATTGCCGGTGGGTTCATTATCAAAAATAAGATTGTTCGTTGCAGGTCAGTAAGTTGGACGGCACAATCAACAAATAAATTGGGTTCCTTCAAGTTTCTTTGGTAGTCTGGTCATCTCTTGTCTCTTTGGCATTGTGGTAAGTCAGTAGTTGCAAAATTACAGATCTACCCAAACAATTTTCCCTTTGTGTCATTTTTTGTGGCAATTTCGCACACATTTTGCCTTTTCATTCTATTTGATTATATTATCTGCATATACATATAGAGTATCACACCCATAGGCTATATAGTTGCTGCTACTCTGGTTCTAATTGACTGCAGTTCACTTGTAGTGTGAATTAGACCGTAAGAGATGACTAAACCAGAATAGACAGAGATAGAGATAATAATAATTATTATAATTTTGTCTCCCACGGAATGGACCCACATTAACATTACAGCGATTGGGAAAGTACCTAGGTACTTTATAGCCGTACTGAGTATACCTATATGTACATAGACCTCCTATCTGCGTAAAACCAGTGTGTCCTTGTTAGCGATACACAAATTCTGTATATGTTTGCATTGAAAGAGCATTTTGGATTTTATGACAAATGTAGATGATCGGTTTTACACTTACTGGGAAGACACACACATATGTAATGCCTTATTGTTAGTTCAGATTTAATCAATACAACTACAGCACTACATTGTAGACTTGTCCTGTCCTGACAAATGATAATGATGTACATTTGAGGAAAGCTAACTGTAATTGCTTCCACATTATTTTTTTTACCTTTTATTGCAGTTGACGCTTTCTGTCTCATCTCTATGCCTAATATGTAGTGTCTGTGTGTGTGTTTGCACTTTCCTTGCTTGTAACAATTGTAATTGCTCCCATGTCTGTCCTGCCTTGTGTTCTATATCTTATCTACGATATAACTACAAATAGTACGAATACACACACATGAGGGGAAAAGAAGTCTCAACAATTGTCCAATTCGTGAGTAAAATAGCAAGTGGAATTCTGTGTATTCTATTTTCTACTCTTAAATTATAAAATCGACATGGAAAGACCAAAACTTTTCAATCATTAAAATCCTCGACTTGCTCACGTCAATGAATTGTCACTAATTTTTGTGTCAGGCCATTGAACCTCAACAAGGAATAGTTTGTATTTATTTTATTTCCATGCTGCCCGTATATAGAACCTCCAATAATTGTAACAATTTTACTTTTTGCACTTTCCCTAAACATCCAGTGTTTGAGAGCAGATACTGGATTCCATCTTAATTGTCAAATTTCCTTCCCGCCATTTCCTGTATGACAGTATTACAATAATAATTTATTTTCAGTTTCAGATTCACTGTAGGTCCGGAAAAATTGAGGTAAATGTGGGCATAAAATGTTTTCTAATTCTTTCCCGCCTCTCAAGCACTTGGGAACACCACTAGACGGGTATACTTCTACTTTTCCAACTATCTATTATCTATCCGGTAAGATTATTATTGCCCACCGGAATGACTACAAAATGTGTGTGTATGTATATATATATATAGGCTCCGTATTACCGTACATACGGCATAGTTGTTGGTCTTTTGTGTAAAGTGTAGCCTCCAGCATAAAAAACACCCATCCAATCCACCATCCAGCGTCCACCCAGTCAGTCTTGATCTTGAGTCTTCTATTATCGAGATACGATTAGTCTAGCCTTCCATCCATCCACGGCCACATAACTAAGACATAGCGTTATTAAATGAACCCAACATTGTTTGTAAAGATATGTGCAGAGATACACATACGAGTGCTCTTTGTAAAAAAAAAAAAAGAAGAAGAAGAAGAAGAAATGATAGCGATAGATTTAAGGAGGAGAGACTGATCGTATTAAAGTAAGGAGGAGAGAGATGATGGTGTAAGGACTCATGAATGTGATATAGATGGAAAGCTGATAGATAGATAAATACAAATAGAAGTATCTGTACAGGAGATGTTCCTTCTCACTCAGTGTAAAAATGCATTTGTTGTAAGTAGAGATGCGGAGGGATGAGGTGGCTTCTTGGATGATCTGCCAGGCTATGTTGAGAGAAGGAAAGACTTGTGAGCTGGAAGACAAGAATGGGCAGGCTGAAAGCCCAACGGAACCCACACACACACAACGACAGCCTCTCGTCCTCTTCCTTTACTTCACTCACTCAAACACTCTCACATCTCAGCCTTTTAGCTACACATTGCATCTCTGAGATGCACAAGTGGGAACATACCGCGGGGGAAGATGCATTCTGTCCCAAGTCCAATTCCCGTGTCAGAGCATTCCCAAGCAGCAAGCCCAACGTCCTCGTAGTATCATTTTGAGGGAAGTTCCAAACAGCCAACTGTTTGTACCCTTGTGTTTTAAAAAAGTGTAAACAGGTAAAACGGTGAAACTGGTATTTACACAAATCAAAAATAGCAAAATGTATATTTGAATTTTTGTAACAGAAAAACTGGTAGTATTTACACTTTTCAAATTAGTAAAATGGCTTTCTATACCTTTTCAAAAATGGAACAAAATGATATTTACACTTTTCAGAAATAGTAAAATGGCTTTCTATACCTTTTCAAAAATGGAACAAAATGGTATTTACACTTTTCAGAAATAGTAAAATAGCTTTCTATACCTTTTCAAAAATGGATACAAGTGGTATTTGCACTTTTCAGAAATAGTAAAATGGCTTTCTATACCTTTTCAAAAATGGAAAAAAATGGTATTTACACTTTTCAGAAATAGTAAAATGGCTTTCTATACCTTTTCAAAAATGAAAAAAAAATGATATTTGCACTTTTCAGAATTAGTAAAATGGCTTTCTATACCTTTTCAAAAATGGATAAAAGTGGTATTTATGCACTTTGCTTAACACAGAAAAGTGTTTGATTGCTGGGCCTTGTGTCAAGAGGACATGAAGGAGATGTTGGACTTGCGTGAGACTGCTTTTAAACGTGAGCTGGACTTGTGTCAGAATGCTTCTTGACCCACGATAGAATATAATTAATAGTGGGTATACATCTGTGTACATGGAGAGTAGAGTCCGTCCAGTCCATGTTGCTGTGATTGTCATTGTCGCTGCAGTGCACTGGCTCTTTGGCTACTACTACTACTTGTTTTCTGACCAAGATACGAATCCTTTATTATGTGATGCTCCGTGTTTATAAGGAAGGGAGAATAGGAGCCGCAATGAATCAGTATACTTCCACCTCCATTACATCTGTAGATACTAAAGAGATAGCCCACCTTAGCACCAGCACCAGCCAACTTAGAAGGAACTTTTCAAAGGACAGAGCAGAGGACAGTATTTACTACACACACCAGCCCAGACCAATACCGCCGACCTACCTTACCCAACCAAACCCCACTCCACCATATAGCAGTATATATACACTCTATATCCATCCACTTACCTGTCCCTATATCCATCCACCAAACTTCACCAAAGGACCAGAGCCAAAGCTAATATCATACATGAAACAAACAAAGTATGTATTTCTGTCTCCTGGCTCGTATCCTTATAAGTGCAATACAGCTCAGTCTAGTGTTTTGGATTTTTGCTTTTGGGTTTGCCTTATGGCTTATAGTGTATAATACAGATGTAGTTCTCGTGGGGACTTGGAATCTTGATCTGAACGTCCATGTCGATAGTCCGCCCAGTGAGAAGATGTAAGTATAATCTATGGAGTAATGCCCAATACAATTGGTTTGTGAGGGTATAAAGATTACCGCTCTGTCTGCCAGGGATAGGGATACAATGGTGGTATGCAGAAGGTGTAAATAAGTGTGTAGAAGGAAGGTATGCCTATAGGTGTGCAATACATTGAGTATAGCCATAGCCGCTGCGCTGGTTTGTTGGTGGTTGAAAGATACCTGGAAAACTGAAGGGAAAAGTTGTTAGAGGAGCTCCCTTTAAACGCATGTACATGGGCCATGGGCCTGCCATTGCCACAGAGAGCCATACAGTAGTGTACCTACCTTTATTAGAACGAGAGAGATAGACTAGGGCACTCTTCTTCTAAATCTACGAGCGATCCACGGACAGACTCAGACCATAACGATAATATTATAGGATGCGACTAGGAACGGCCTTTAGCATCCTTCGAGTGTGAGTGGTGTGTAGTGTGAGGACGGCGCATGGTAAACATTTTCTCATAGGATTTTTTGGCTCTACCACATCAGACCAGGCCACCATAGCCATCAGCATCCAAGCTACGAAGCCAACTCAACTCAACTGTCTAAACGTTGAACGTGGAAAGGATAGCTTCTCATTTACTCTACCTTCCAGCCCTCCACTCTCTCATTCTCCTCAAAAATCCTGGCAACACACTTTTTTTATTCTCTCTCTCTCCCTTCACCGGTCTTCTTCGGTCCGAAAATCAAAACATTACAAGGAGTCAATCCCAAATCCTTCACACAGAGCGGAAGGCTCGAACAAATACAAAGTAATTGACAAAAAAAAATAAAAATTATAACCTAACAAATAATCACACATTTAAAACCATTACAAAAATCCAGGAAATCACCTCAAATTTTCAAACAGTTCCATAAAACAAATCGCTGCCGTTATAATAATTATTACTCCATCCTGTACCGTTACTCTCACGTGCAGATCAAGATCAAGTTGTAACTTTGTGGGTGACAAGAACTGTACTATTCCGTAGAGCACTATTTGAAGGAGCTATTGAGCAAGATTTCCAGTTGGTTTTGTGTGCTCGAATTTTGTAATTCCGCTGTCAAGATCCAAGAAAGACAATAATGTAGTGACGAGACTGTGCGTAATGAAAATCTGCTCCTCGTAAAATAGATTGTCTGCCGTGAAAGATAGAAGCTCACACGCAGAGCTGTTGACAGTACTAAACAAATTGTGTGCTCTTGGTGCGTCTCTGTGGTGAAATCGTAAAGAGTGACGACGTGACTCTTCATTTTTGTCATCAAGATAAACTTTTTTTAAAATAATTATTATTGTCAGATTTTTTTTTTATTTTTCATTGAGAGACAGAAAGAAACTGTGGCTGTGGGCGCAAGCGTGTGTGTGTCTGTGTGTGCCAGTGTGTTTACATTTATGCTTTGCCAAGTTGAGAGATTGAAGGAGATTCATGATATTTAGTAGATTTTGAGGTAATAAGAGTGTCATTAGTTCTCAGGATAACATCTTGTTGCCTTATCTTCTCATCTCTTACATCCCGCCTCCTGATTATTTAAATTTAAACTCCACGGTTTTATTTTGACTCACTATATAACATATAACTCGAGAAAAAGTGGGGAATGCGTACTGCACTGTCACAGGCTATACAAACATAGTCCATGTACATACATGTATGCACATACATGAGCTCTATGGGTCCACAACACTTACATACAGCTAGACTTCGCTGCGGGGAAATAATAGTAAATGCCTTTTCTGGGCCTGAGTGACGGAGACGGACATTTTTTGATGAGATCAGATTATTATCCACACATAGGGAAATAATAGACAAAAAGTGTGTGTGTGTGTACGAAAGACGAGAGAGAAAAAAAGCCACTCAAAGTTGCATCTCATCATCATCCATGTTATACAAGAGAGAACAGACTCAACTAGCATAGTAGTGCCATGTTATGCCCACAGTTGTTGTAAACTTGTGTTATTTTTCTTCCTTTTTTTTTTAATTTCCCCATCTTGGCCTTATCTCCTTTCAAAAGAGAGACATTGAATATTAAAAGGAGGAAGAAGACTAAATATGATAGCTTAAATAAAAAAAACCCTGGTAGGCATCCCATACATATGGGTACTTACTCACTACTACTTACCCTCCCAAACTTCATCGACTGCTGGACACAAGTTACGCTATAATATAAAAAAAACAAAATTTTTTGAGATTGAATGGAGCGATCTACAGGCAGGAGATGAAGTGGTGACTGTTGCTGTTGTTGTTGTTGTTGATCTGGCTCAAGAAAAGAGACTTGTTCACTGCTCATAATTCTAGGAAAAGGAAACCGGGAAAGTAATTCTTCTAATAATTCATTGAGGGAGATAGCACATCTTCATCCCTTGGCCTGAGTGTCCATCTACATACATCTCTGTGTGTATAGTTTCTACAAAAAGGACAGAAAACCCAAGGAAACCCAGTCAAGTGAGCCAAGGCAACGTGCTTGTGTCTAATGACCACTATCACTCCTATCAAGATCCACTTGTGTGGTTTCCACTTCCAACCTTAAAAAAGTCAACTTTTGAGACTTTTTGCTTCGGACGGACGCGGATAAGGAGGAAGAAGAAGAAGAAGACAGAGTTAAGACATAAGAATCCAAAAACCGACTTGGGCTCAAGAGATCTCTTCGTATATTTTGTCAATACATATATACATGTATATATCGACTCTCTCTCTCTCTCTCTCTCTGGTCGTCTGCCTCCCTGCCTCCCTCCCTTCCTCGCTAAATAAGGTGGCTGTCAGCAAATCCACGTAATTACGCGGCACGCAGACACCCCGACAAGATAACTTGTCATTTTACCCACAACCACAAGAAGAGACACCAGCCAGAAGAAAGTCAGCCCTTGTTCTGAGCGTCAACAGCCCATCACATGCTAAGAGACGGCCCTATAGGCACACATCCCTATACCTATATCCTTATAGGAAGTTATATGCACGGCACACCCTCCAATGCTACCCCTACTGCTTCATCTGTAGTATAAGTGCAAGTCCACGTTCTAGACGCAAAACTGACTCTGCCCATCATAAATTACCATCTCTTCCCTTGTGTAGTGATATAATTGCCTACGAGCGGAGTCACACTGAAAATAGTGACAATAATAAACTGGATAGACGATTTTCTTTTAAATCTTTGTATTGACTATACATATATTGACTATACGACACGGACCGTGAATAAATTAAATTGCATCTTGTGGGAAATTAGAGCAGAAAACTATTAGGAAAGTTCCTCTCGTGAGAGCACTGGGAAGATCTGAACTGAACATGGTGGTGGTGGTAGTAGTGATTTTATCATTTCTAGTTGATTGTCTTATCATCGTCCTTTCACTCCAAGCAAAGCCTTCAGCACAGAGCATCTCTTCGTGATGGATTTACTCCGAATTTTTATCATGTATCTCATCACTGCCACTGTTCAACTCTCAGGGTAAGATATCTTTATAGTCCTTCCATACTATTACGTACAATCTTTTTATAATAAATTATAATTATTACCTATGCAAGTTAAACCCTTCATTCTCTATTATTAAACTATTATTATTTAATTTTTATGTAATTAAGCTTACACTTTGTTAGAAATAGAAACGGACGGAAGTTGTATTGCTCTCAGTGCGGAGAGATTCAAAGAATATTTTCCACAGCCATCCACATTATTTTGTATGTGGTAACCACTTCACTCTTTCAACTTTTCTATCATATCATGAATCTGTAGGGATGTACATATACATAAGTAGGAATGATGATTAATTATGACCGACCAATGTGAGCGTCTCATTGAGTTTGATTGAAATTGATAAATTATGGGAGCAGAGACTGTGAGCTTGAGAGTGAGACAAGACAGAGTTTTTTTTTGTTCTGATTGTGAAAGTACATCTTGGTATGTGTGGTAAAAGTTTTTGGTCTACAAGGATGGATGGATGGATGTACAAATTGCTTACAAATGTAGGCTCTAGTTTTACCTTGAGACAAAATACCATCAAATACCTAATAAAAGTACCTATACCAGAGGCATATAGCTATATGCCTATATACTTATGTACATGTAGCTATAGTGCATATAGGTTCCTCTTTTTTATAAGGTCTGAACTGGGATTGTGAATTAAAAAATTTACATGATAATAGTAGAAAAAATCACAATTGAAAACACTTTTACAATGCCAACATCGTTTATTGTTAGTTTTGGTTTTTGGATTTGAATTTTCAAATGTTTCTCTCGTATATCACAGAGGCACCATAGCCCTCTCTGCTCACTCTCACTGGAATGCTAATATATTTTTAAAGCAAGCCCTATATATATATCCTATATCTCTACTGAACTTACTATTTCTTCGTGGAAATGCTTCAACTTGGATCTACAATAACCATATCAAATTATATGAAATGGGTACGTAGCAGGTATTATGCGTACTACCGTGGAGTAAATCGTCCAATAAATGAAGGCCTTTGTGCTTGATTCACGTCCATTTCTATGGTAATATCGTGTGTAATGTATTCATCAGGAAGACAGGAATGATTTCATTCCCGAATTCAGAGCAAATGGGCATCGAATCAGTTCGGATCCCACCACATTAACAAATGAGCTTCCCCTGAGCTAGGAACAGACCTGGAAACTTAATAAATAGTACACAAAACGAATGAGGCATGCATGTCCTGCAGTTCCACTCCAAGTGCAACCTATGCTATCTACATTTTTTAAATAAGTTGAAAATTTAAAAAAAACGTTGAGTGGATACATGCAGCTTTACAGTATACAGCTTTTTGTACTACAAATGGAATTGCCTACATGTATTTAGTTGTCTTTAATTAAGACGCTTTGGTGTTTTTCAAGATCGAGGCATCGCATCGGAAGGGAACGCTTATTCTCCTGCGTGTGTAGATAGGCCTTTTTCCATCTTGAGACACAGTACACAAAAGAGTAGAATGGAGTTTATAGGGGATTGATATGGTTATTGTGATTGTTAATGGGATTGAGAATTAAGAATGTGACGGGTAGATTTATGTAGAGTAGTAGCGTAGAAACGGAATTAGGACATGTGCAGAGGGATGTGGATAAATTTATATAGAAATTAAATGGAATACACATTGTGTAAGACTGTATGTAAGGACAGTAGTAGTCAGTGAGTTGTCCAGTGCATCTGTGTACAGAAAATACGGATCTCCTCTTAGTTAGCATAGGCAGCCATTGCCAAGGGAAGAAGGCTCACTAACTTTAAGTGACTGACTTGGGGATAGAATAGGGACATGGACGGAGATGGACGGACTCAACATTGTGTCTTGAGTTGAACTGAAAGTGAGCCTTTCTTCTCAATCCTCGAGAAACCTCATCTTCATCAGTATTGTGTAATGTGGTTGAATGGAATGGATGGACGTGTAAGTACATGAGTTAAAGGACGAGGAAAGAGTGGAAAAGCGAAGGTGAGCGTGAACGGGAACGTGAACGTGGACTCATCTGCCAGTAGCACTTACAGTCCTTTAGGCCACGTAGACAGAGAGTCCAGTGGCCTGTAGTTCAAAAGTAGATATTTAGATTTTTGGAAAAGTTTTTGGAAAATTTTTATATTCAAACCGAGCATAGCGACAGATTTTTAGGATGTCGCTGGTTAAGATGCAAAATGATGATTATCATTGCAATCTGAAAACGATCCGGTATTATCCCATCCATGGAACACGTAAATATTGGGAGCTAATAACCTTTTTTTATTACAAAAAGGTGCAGATCGTGATTTTTCACATTTTAAAAGGTGTAAATCCATGTTTGTCATGTTTTAAAAAATGTAAATCCAAGTTTTGCATGTTGTTTTGAAAAAGTGTAAACCCATGTTTTGCATGTTGTTTTGAAAGGTGTAAATCCAAGTTTTGCATGTTGTTTTGAAAGGTGTGAATCCAAGTTTTGCATGTTGTTTTGAAAACGTGTAAAACCAAGTTTTGCATGTTTTGAAAAAGTATAAATCCAAGTTTTGCATGTTTTGAAAAAGTATAAATCCAAGTTTTGCATGTTTTGAAAAAGTATAAATCCAAGTTTTGCATGTTTTGAAAAAGTATAAATCCAAGTGTTGAATGTTTTGAAAAAGTATAAGTCCAAGTTTTGCATATTGTTTTGAAAAAGTATAAATCCAAGTTTTGCATATTGTTTTGAAAAAGTATAAATCCAAGTTTTGCATGTTTTGAAAAAGTGTAAATTCAAGTTTTGCATGTTTTGAAAACGTATAAATCCAAGTTTTGCATGTTTTGAAAAAGTATAAATCCAAGTTTTGCATGTTTTGAAAAAGTATAAATCCAAGTTTTGCATTTGAAAAAGTATAAATCCAAGTTTTGCATATTGTTTTGAAAAACTGTAAATTCAAGTTTTGCATATTTATTTGAAAGGTGTGAAAATCGAGGTTTGGATATTTTTAAAGGTGTACATCCATGCATGTTTTGAAAACAAATTCTCCAATAAATATGTACCAAAATAAGTTTTGCAGAGTTTCAAATAGATTATTTACTGGATATTACAGAAATACATGAAAATTACATACCTGTTTAGAAAAATTGCAATTTGCTACCAAAAGTGAGGATTAACTTGAGTGGATTTTAGGGCCAAACGTGAATTTGCCTACTTGAAAAATATTTCTAGACACGCCACTGTGGACAATTGGTGAGCATTACATAAGATGAGACTCTGTGGCATGATTAGTGGAAGGGAGAGAGTGGAAGTGAGAGCGAACAATTCAGCATGGCATTCCGATTCCTTGAGACGTTCCATTCCATTCCATTCCTCCAATTCCTATTTTTCCATTCTCATCTCTGCGTTTCTGGACACAGAAGGCAGAAGGGAAATGAAATGAAATGAAATGAAGGAAAGGCATGCATGATAAATACTCGAAAGTCAAGACAAGACAGCCTCACCTCTCGTCCCTTCCTCCCCACCTCTTTCCCCTCTTTCCCCTCCCCCCCCCCCCTTTCTTCCCTCCCTCTCGTACCTAGGCACCTAATCTAATTTATCTGCATCCACGTATCCATAATATCTCTCCACACAGTATCATAACAAACAATGCATCTCTCCGGAGAGGAGAGATACGTACCCCTCACAACGAATTACCGTGTCAGTCTATATTAAGAAAATGATTATTTTTATTATTGCTCAGTCTATTTCTCCCCATGTACATGGCACTAACAACCCATTCTAATTTACAATAAAACTGAAATTAGTTTTTTTCGAGAAATAATTAATGTCTGCATGTGAAGCTATACATATGTACCTACATATATAGACCCACGTATGCACACCCAACCCTTGACAAACCAAATCACATTTCAGTTCCTGTCAAGTGTCAATTTTATCCATTTTTATTATTCAAGACACTTTCGTGGAATGATTGGGACATGATTAGTCATTTATTATTACATACTCATTAATTGTTTTAAATAATTTTGTGATGGATTATAATTTGTGGCTTTAAAAGCATAGTTTCTAGTTCACAAAAACAAATTTTGATAAAAAGGGTCGCACAATCAGTGTTGTGTGTAGATGACTGCACACACTGTATGAAGGTGTGCACCAAAAGCTCTCCCACCAAATTGGGTCCAAACTACGAGGTACATACATACCTATATTGAGTATGAGTGTGTGTGTAATCTTGTCGAAGCAACCGTAACAACAACAATGTAATTATAGGGATGCAGACTGCAGAGTTGTGTAGGTCATAGACTGGACGGACGGACGTAGGTGCATCTGTGTACCTGAGCTGACGCAGTTATTAATAAATAATGTGAGAAGCTGAAAAGTGAAAAGATGGTATGTGTCTCTCAGAGTCGGAGTTGAGAGTCTAGTCTGATGATAGAGTCAAAACTGAAAACTCAAAAGACAAGAGGTCAATTCCTCTCTGCTCTGGCTTGCTCTCGCATCCCCCTTTTCCATTTGTATCTTTGGAAAATATTTTTTCAAAGAATGAGTCCCGATGACAACCATTCCAATTGAAAAATTCAGCTGCCAGTATGCATGTACCACTATCCATAAAGAAGGGGAAGTATATCTGTTGTAAGGTGTGCAGGGTATACATATGTTACATAGATATAGGAAAGCCTGAGGGAAAAATACAAAAATTTAAATTTAAAATTCATCCCCCAATGTCCAACTACTTACTGACTTTTGTGTGATGGGAAGAGCCACAATGAATCTCATTTGTCCTTTCGTATAATAAATTATAACAAAAAAGTTTAGAAAAAATCCTAGGCACCTTCAAACTTACATAAATTCCATTCATGCCTGTTATTACACAAATCCATTAAAACGGAAGATTTTAAAGAAGAAAATGGCGCAGTATCAAGCAAAACGAAAATAAAAAGTAAATGTTATGCACAAGTTTATTTTTGCACTTGCGACGCAAAAGCTCAAATTACACTTTTTACACCTTTCAAAACAAGTGGCTAGCGCATTGTACTAACTTGTTACAAAAAAGTGGGAAAATATTTTTGATCTTTTTGAGATTCTAGGGATACGGGACATTTTGCATCTTAACAAGGGATATGTAAAAGATCAATTACGTGCCTTCCATGATCAATCAGGATTCGTCGGTCTACTATCCCTATATGCGTACAATTGATATTTGTGACTATAGTTGTGTTTAACCTTTTCGAAACGGTAATATACTTAGTTAGTTTCGAATGTTTTTGAAAGGAGAAATTTCTAGTTTTGACAATTTGAAAACGGTCATTTCTAGTTTTCTGACCTTTTGAAAGTGTTATTTACTAGTTTTGACTGTTTTGAAAAAGTTTTATTTACTAGTTTTGACCGTTTTAAAAAACTGTTATTTACTAGTTTTGACCTTTTGAAAAAGTGTTATTTACTAGTTTTGACCGTTTTAAAAAACTGTTATTTACTAGTTTTGACCTTTTGAAAAAGTGTTATTTACTAGT
>JAQFZC010004956.1:0-15045 GCA_034695205.1 Dicyrtoma fusca | reverse complement strand
TGAAGGCTGAGACTGGAAATTTCCATTCCAGTCTGCAGTCCGCATCCCTAACCGCTCACCCAAGCACGCCTGCTTTGAGGCTACAAAGTGTCTTAAAACATTAAATTAACGCTTTTAAAATCCTAAAACCAATAAAACGCTTTAAAAAATAAACGAAAACTTTTGAGAAAGCCGCAATATTAAGTTTAAGTTCTTGGAAATGTTAAAACATCAAGCAAAGCGCTTTAAAAAAGTGTCAAAACATTGAATTTACTTTTTCAAAAATTGTCAAAACGTGTTCCTAAGTTTTCTACAGTCGGGAAAACGTGATGTTTGCCTATTAGAAAAATGTCCCAAGATACCAAGAACACATTTTTTGATGTAGTAATTGAAAGGCTCTGACCTGGCCAGGACTGCTCCTCATACCTACAGCCTAGCAAAATCCGAAAGAAAAGAAAGGTAGAATAGAAAGCTTCATTTTCATTTTCGTTTCCATGCTCGTCTTTATCTTGAAACTCACTCGTACACCGACTGCTGATATCCTCAGCCTCTCAGTCTTCCAGCCTTACCGTTAGTCTTCCGCCTCTGCTTCATCCTCTGATTCTCATCCAATTGATCTGTCAAAAATGCGTACGACATTTCAACAAGCTCTCTCCATGCTAATAATGTCTACTCCAGATTTACGATTTAAGAGCCCAATCTACAATGAATGAAAATGACAATGGCAATATCATAATTCTGTGAATTATTGGATTTTCTATATGTACATGGATAGCCCACAGTATAATAGTATTTCAATTATACTTCAAATACAAAATTCTAAGATACGAAAAGCTTATTTTTTCAATTCTAATCCGCATTCTTACTGTGCAAAATGACACGCACTCAGGAAGCCAGTAATAAACTGAGGAATAAAATGCATATCACTTGTATTTGAGTAACAAGGATGGTGAAAAACCGGACGGTGCATAGTTCAGAATTAAAATTATCACATGTAACCTAAACCACAGTTAAAATAGGCACCAAGGGAGACTTTTGTAGTTAATTTGAATGAGAATTGGATTTCGATTTAGAAATTTTGTGTAAACACTGGCTTGTTTACAGAACAGAGGCCTGACGTCAAAGTCAACGTCGACAAAGCCTACACATATCGCTCTCTGCTCTGTTTCGTATTTTTTAAAGGAAAGGGGCAGAGCAGAAGTAGAAAAAGTTGAAAAAGTTAAAGATTCACAGGAAGAAAGTTTTTCATAATTTAATTGGCTGCAAAGGGAAAAAAGTTTGTGAAAGGAAAGGAGGAAGGAAGGAAAGCTCGTATCAGCTTGTTGTGTTTGCCGTGGAAAGTTACCTTTGCTTGGCTTCCTTTCCCTTGTCAGCTGAGGCAGAAATGAATGCATTCTACTTATAATTTCTCCCTTCCACCATTACTCGTCTGTCTCACAGTATGTCCGCGCATAGACAAACATGTCGTTAGGCAGAAAGGGGCCTTGCAAATATTACATCATATAATTCGGAGAACGAAACTGTTTTACATTAACTTTTTAAGCATTCAATAACCATAGTGAAGCCTTCAAAATGTCTAAAAAAGTTATATTCACCTGTATATAAAATTAAAACTGCACGATGCTTCAGAAAATCTTAAATACTGATGTTTTTACGTTTTAAAAAAGACTACAGCTAATGATGACCCCTCCAGAAATTCAGAACGGTGACGTTTAACCGTTTAAAAACAAACAAACATGATTACAAAACGTTATGAAGAGGAACCTGCAGTTACAACATGGAACTATCTTCGAAAAGGCAAAAGGATGACAAAAGCGCCTCTTTAGGAAGCATTAAACGTGACATTTGAATTGAATCTATTCAAAACATTGAAGGCATCATACTAAGATTTTTTAAGAAGTACAAACGTGATATTGTCTCCTTTTAAAAACTATCTAGACAAGTGTAACAAATCCAACGGCATTTCGGGAAGCATTTTGGTTTCGTAATATTTGAGTAGCCCCTATTTGTAACTGCAGGTGTACAACCAACCTGTCTATAGCAGACCAGTGTGTGTTTCAGTATAAACACCAACAGCAGCTCTGCTCTGTAATGATAGGGATGGGGACATGTGATGAATATTCAAATTTTATCCCTGCCTCCTGTTTTTCCACACTACTGCCGACCTGCTCCAGTCTTTCCATTTCCATTCCATTCTCTCAGAATTTCTCTTTCCCTTGATTACTTTAAAGAACCTAGAAAATCCAGCCTGGGTAGCTTAAAAGGGCTTCTACAGATATGAGCATGACAATGCAATGCATAGTGAGTGTGAGTGTGTGTGTGAGTGCCGAAGCCGTGTAATTTATCATTTGGCTTATGTAAGGACAGACTTTGTAGTGAATGAGAAGCAGGCAAATTATCTTTCCATGTGATTAACTTGACAAAGACAGCACAAGACAAGACAAGACGAGTGACTGAGTGAGTGAGTTCGAAGGAGCTACAGGCCGTGAGTGCCTCTGCTATACGTATTTGGATGTGCATACCTGTAGACCGTATAATTATTGCTGTTCTAAGTGAGTCGCAGTCTACAGAGTGTATGAGACAGGTGCAGGCAGGTTCTTCGCCTTCTTCCAAGGCCCAGTCTAACTTGTCTGTCAACGTCCTCAAAGCTGGAAACTGTATGCATGCTTGTGTGGAACTGAAACAGACTAACTTAATTATTTCTGCAGCAACAGTGTATGCGTAATGCTCCCATACCCTCCACTAGCTATCACAATCGTCAACAGAAGTCCTCAGTCCTATACGTACAGTATATGCGTCAATATTAAGACACAAAATCCACACTCATATCGCAACTGTCAGTACTATTCATGCATACATTATGTATCAGGGTACTTTATGTAATTTAATAGAAAACTCGAACCAGCATAGCAGTAGGCACAGCATGTAATCACAGTGTTTGCTAAGCAGTCATTTTTTTAAAATATTGACGCACAACAAGTGTATAATGAGGCAACTGTCCCGCTAACGATAAATACATTTATATCGTCGGTGAAGGTGCATTGTGGCGTAAGTCCAATGCTGGCTTAAAATCATTGTGACGTATGTCCAGCCGTCGCTTAGTTGCATTGTGGCGCAAGTCCACAAAACGAGAAAACCTATTCATTCACAACGCGCACACATACACAAAACACTGTTTGGTGGATGTGCGCCACAATGCAATTAGTTGAGCGATGGACTTCCGCCCCAATGCTTTTAATTCAGAATCGGACTTAAGCCACAATGCACCTTCACCGACGATATATACTATAGAAGCTATCCATTCATGTACTATATTTTTCATTTAAAATTAATATAAACGCATGGCTGCTGCGACGGGCGATCCAATACGGTGATACGGCACAACTGCTGTAGAAAGCAAGTGAAAGCAAACCCATGTATGCTTTCAACGAGTAAAAGCTGGTAGGTATTCAGAAATTACACATCATTTATTCACAACAAATGAACAAATGCAAATTGTATGATAATGACTCACTATCAGCGATAGATATCAAAGAAAATGAATAGCAGAGCCAGAGACGATGCAAGAGTACCTGGAAAACTGTTTAATAAGCTGTGGTACTGATACATATTGCTTTGATTAAACTGGGGAATGAAAATCGAGTACCTGTTTGCTTGAAGCATCCTTTGAAAATTAAAATAATTAAAATTTGTCGAGTGAAACTGAAATATCACTGGAATTTGACTGTTACAAAATCATGGGAATATATGAATGGATAATGGAGCTGCGTGTGCTGATTCGTTGGTTGCGACAACGCATAGGTTTACGTAAATTAAATATAGCAGAATTTCCACGATACGCTCTGTGATTCTTCTGATTTTGCCTTTAGTATGTAATCGCATGTAGTGTATGGATATACATACGTAGCCAATTGCTATTCAGAACCCGACTGTAGTTGAAAAGTTATAACAAAAAAGTGATTTTCGATGTTTCCAAAACTGCGATTATTACTTAATTTTTGAAAATACACGCAATGTTCTACATAGATGTTTTTAAAATGGCTGCAAAATTTTCAAATTGCATCTCTTTCAAAAGGAAAGAATGTTCAACTTGTATGCTTTCTAAAAGCTGGAAAATGTGAAATGTACATGTTTTTGAACAGGTGCAAGTGCAGATGCCTTATTTATGTAGATGCTTCTAAACAGTTCAAAAGAGTCTAAATACTAAACGATATCACATTACGAAACATACTGTCGTGTGAGTGATAGCTACCCATTGCTCTGCCCAGCTTTGTAAGATAGTGTGCCCTCGTACATAAAACATAATATTTGAATTCTATTTGGAACTGTAAACGCGGGCGACGGGAAAGGGAAAGGAGAAGGGGAGTTTTTGATTTGAAGGTTCTTGAGTTTTGGGAGTGAAATGGTAAAATGTGTTCAAAGTTGAAACTTTCCAACTCGTGGCAGAGCAAAAGGCGAGAGCATGATTATTTGCCAAAGTGATTCCGTAAAGCTCTTATTACAATATAATGATGAAATGAAATTCTTCCAGCCACCCAAAATCTAGTTTCGCATCCCAATCTCAATATTCAAACACTCAAACATTCAATTCACTCCCTCGTCACAATCTGTATCGTCCTCCGTGTAAGCTCACACATGCACGTAGTCGCATCGCATGTATACTTACGACAGTCAACTTACATGTCAGTGCACCTACAACCAGCACCAGCAGCACCAGCAAGGGAACCTTTCACAATTGACATCGTTCGCTTTTGGTTTCAGGTACTGTAAGCCTGTCCATCAAAAACATTTGAAGTACCAAGTTAGTTATGCCGCTAAAAAATTGCATCAGTAATACAGGTTTTTGAACAGATACAAAATATATTTGACACTTTCAAAGGTATCTAAACATTTCAACTCAAACTATTGTGAATGCAACAGACGTTTTTCTTGAAAATGTGTTAAAATAAAATGACAACTTTTAATTCTGATCAAGCCATACAATTTACGTTTTTTTAACACACGTGTTTTTAAAAGGTGCTAGACACATAACGTAACGCTCTCAAAATGTTTTCAAATGAAATTAAGTTTTTCAAAAATAAAGTTTCGAAAAGTAAAACTGGTTTAAAACGTGTGAAATGAAATACACTTTTTAAAAAAGTACAAAACAATTCAAGTTTGAAAAGGAGTCGAAACACGAAACTAAATCTTCAAAAAGTATGATACAGGAAATTGCCATTTTAAAACCAGGACGTTTGCATGCCTGCCGAGCTACATTTTGGAATGAGCTAATATTATATGGAAGTCGCCTAAGCTCTGCCACTCCACTGCTCCACTGTATAATGTTGTACTGCCGGTGCGCTTATCCCTTATCGGGAGACTTATATCGGAATCAAAGCTCGGCTTTACTCACACTCCACGTATTTCCATTGCATCCGTCCCTGGAAGACGCCCATCCACAACTCCAGCCCAGAGATTAAAGATGAACGAATGTCTTATCTGGAGAGCGAACGTAGCTAACCAAGCCAAACAAACTAACCCATGTAGACTCACACAGTGCCGCTATTTGATTTTGATCATCTCTCAATTCCTACGTGTTCTATCTGAAATCATGGAAATCATAGGATCGATCGGCAGAAGAAGATTCCTTTTCCATTCCTTTGGCTTTGCCTTTAATCTCGAGTGAGAGTGGAAGTACGCAAAGCCCTCTGGCACCTCCAGCCTCCCTCCTTCCCTTCCTTTGACATGACAAAGTGAGTAAGTGAGGATGGAGATAAGTTGGAGACGGAAGTCAAATCACTCACTTCTCCAGTCTCTAATATGTATATTTCCAAACCCTGTAAATTGTAAATTTGACAAAGCTTGGATTTCGCTTCCCTTTTCACTTTGAATTTGGATTTCAATTGGCTTTGGATTTTATCTTTCAATCTGTGTGCATAAATATGTATTAGACTAATCCTAATCGCACGGGAGGAAAAGGTTGCTTTCTACTTCCAATTTTCACCTTCTCTGTGTATTCCCTCGCAAGTTAGTGTGGCGTTTCAAATTATTACTAAACTCCGTAGATAATTTTATTGCAGGTGACTTAAAATGTTAAATTTCATCCTGCCATATACCATTTTACATGTACTGACTAGTAATATTACAAATCTGGGCAGGTGGTTATTAAACTTAACCAGTAGCTTTTGAAACATTTTCAAAAATCAAAAAAAACCAGAATTTTCATTATTTAAAGTTGAATCAAAGTTAAATATCGATCCTGGAGTCCATGAAATTCATCTTCGCATTCAGTTAGCTTTAAAATGGTATGCATCTCCGCTGGGCTTGAGGAACCGGTTGAAATTTTGATTTAAAATTTTTGTGATAAGCCTAAGGATTCTTGTATGGCTTTATGGCAGGCAGCACTTCCTTACTAAAATCCTTACATCATTTCTTCCTTAAATTGTATCTCTCCTCGTGCGATATACTTTGTATTTTAAAGAAGCTGTCCAGTAAATTACAGATCTGTAGTTGGTTTCTGTTTCTAAATAAGATTGAAACGATTCAAAATATTTTAAGTGCGTATAAACAAGATGAATCAGTATTCTCATAAGTTGAATATAATTGTTTGGATTTTGCTGGAGTTTTTTGAAATATTCTACCTGGGGTACTGACCACCAACCCCTATTTGCAACAGATAATGATTTCACTATCACAAAATTCTTCTTCTATTTTATGAAAGACCAGCATCTTTCAGCTATTCATCACTGATCGAAGACGGGGTTACAACTGCACTGAAGAAGGCCGTGGAAATGTGTGCATCATTTATGTATGTTGCCGATTTAGCCATGACCGGCTTAATTTGACAACTGCGTACCCTTACGCGGATGCTCGCTTCCAATTACGTTCCTTATGTATGTTACTATGTACAGCATGCAAAAATATTCAAACTGTATTTTTCGATATTTTGTAAACCAACCATGATTTAGCGCTCACGGCAAAGTACGCCTCCTAATCCTGACAACATCACCTTGTTAAATTTCTGAATGCAGCATTATCAAAACAAACCAATTAGAATTCAGTGGAGTTTTTAGTAATATGGCGTGGCTAGCGGCACTTCATATTTTCTATATTCATATCATAATCATTATGTATCAAGTATTTGGCTTCCTTCCTGTATTTCTGCATTGCAATTTTGCATTAAACTATGCAGCGTGTGTTATGGGACAAAGGTAAGTTTGTTTATCTTAACGAGAGCCTGTTTCATATTTACCACGCAGACACAATACACGCTCACGCTCTTTAAAACATATGGCCTATGGGCAGAATTATTTTCTTTCTCACTATTCAACTTTCTCGCTAATTCTTGAGTTGACAAAGCTAGAGCCGCAAATCAGTGACGCCAGCACAAAACAATCACCGAGGGGGCGGTGTTCAGGGCAGTAAAACTTTTAATTCAAGTATGTTTTTAAAATGCGCAAGCTTAATAAGATGGATCCAAAGTTTAAAAAAGGTGTTAGTGGCGTAATTTATGCATGCTCCCTACATGATGAGCTGACGTTGACGGAGAAGATAGGAGTATCAAATTACAGAAATGTCAGAGGATACTACACCTGAATCATTATAACACAAACACTGAACACGACCATGAGATCGGCATCAGGTAGCAAAAGAGCTTTGAAAAGCTCCCATCTTCTGCACAAATATTTCACAGTCAATCTTCTGTGAATATGAATTTAGGGGACAAAACGAAAGCTGACAGAAAACCAAATGCCAAAAGACTTGGAGCAGATTTCTTTTGGCAGCCTATAGACATTACTAGCAATGTTTCAATTTAGATCAACCTTCATTATTTTCATCAAACTGTTTTGTTAGGATTTTTTCCATTTTACACCAAGACTCTCAGAATGAAAACCTCAAAAGTAGCTTTTTAACAGCCAAAACCTATGTTATCTCTAGTTATGAGCACTTTTCAAAGGTACAAAATGTACGTCATAAAATAGAGGGGATGCAGTTTATACACACATTCTAAAAGTGGCTAAATATCTCTGTGCACAAACTTAGAATCCCTTGCATCTCGTTTTTGATTTTTCTAAAACTTTCTATGAACCGCACCACGAATTCATTTTCAAATTATTTCACGAATTAAAAATGATACAAGTATTTGGAACTATGTCAATATAATATGTACAGCCTACACAAATCCTATACCCAGTTCAAAAACACCGCTTCCGTGGTTACGTGTACCGGCCCAACACTGCATTTTATACAACGAGACGTAAGCCTTTACGATGCGGAATCTTCTCAGCTGATTTATAGTTTGTCATTCGAGACATCAAGACAAACTGAGAAAAATTAATTTTAAATCACGAGGACGCGGGGATGGAAGGAAAAATAGGAGAAGACAACACGATCATTTGCCATCATTACATAATATATCACACCAGACCCAGTGCAGTGGCACTATGAAACTAGGTACTTACATGTACGTACTACAAACTGTGATCAGAGTTGCATTCAGGTTCCTTGGAAAGGGTGGCAAAGTAGTGAAATTCTCTTGGAACCGAAAACGCATGTAAATTCCCAGAGTGCACCGTTTGAGAATAACCTTGGCATTGCACTGGCTCCGATCGTTGACTGACTCCGGATTTGGATTTATGGGAGTGAAAGGGTACATAATAAATGTGTCTCTACATCAAGTATCTTCTACGTGTTTACAAAGGAGAGGACGGAGAGAAAGGAGGGAGCGGGTTGGTGCCGTTGCTGTGGAAGGTAAAAAAGATTGAATGGGGTGTCTATCGCTGTAGTCATCGCAACATCACCGCTCACTCTGCAACGCAACTTTCCTTGCGACCCACACACACACGCATCAACATATGCTTCGTAATTTCCTTTCCCGTTTTCTCCAGTCGGTCGTTTGTCCAACTCCCCACTTGCTCGTCCTTGTCATTTCCTTGTCACTGCTCCACTCGCAATCCCATCATAGCGTCGTCATCGGATGGAGTGTCGCACAAACGACTACATGCAGGCAGTACAGGCACCCACATCAGCAGTATAACTCTATCCCTGCACTGCTATCCACAAAGCCAGAAGCACAGCCAGCTCTTCAACACACGTATATCCGCTCGTATACGAATAAGTTCCAGCTCCAGATCAAAAGAGGCTGTGTTAAGATTGAGAGACATGCTGCCACTGTAACTTCAAAGCCCAGTTTCCGCGTAAATGTAAATTGGCCCACATCCAATCAAATGTCTTCAATACTAACTGGTCAAAATCCATATAAATAAGTATTCAATGCCATATAACCTAAGGGCTACTATAAATACCTGATCTTTCAAAACAAACTTTTAAAACGGAAGCAGTAAGCATTTATGTATGTATTTGGTAACAAAAATCCTCTTTAAAAGTGTACACATTACTAGTAGTTCAGCATAGTTTGTTTCAAAAAAGGTTACATATATTGAAGGGAATTATGAAGATGTTGTAGAGGTGCATTTTGACGTACGTCCAGCGTCGTTAAGTCCCACAACGATCAACTTTTTATCTGTGCTAACAATACACCATTTAGAACTTTTTAAAACAAGTGTATGACTGCTCTTTGAACTTGTATAACACATTAAAACTGGTAATTGCACTTTTTAAAATAGTGCAACTGGTACTTACAAACAGCAAAATTACTATTTGCACTTTTTGAAAAACTGTGTAAAAGGGGTAACACATTGTATAAGCCCATAGATAAAAAGTAGATTGTTGAGACTTTCGTTAAAGTAGGCTCTGTCAGCCCAGGCGTCCTCAGAGGTACCTCCACGTCCGTCCTGAGCTCATCACATGGCTATCACTATCAGTGACTGAGCAAGGACTGGTGGAACAAAGCAGGGAACTAAGGAATGAATCCGTGAACATGAAATCCTAGAATGTGGAACCCAAATCCGAAATCCTTCGTAATGTAATGTAATACCGCGTGGAGGGAAAGGAGCGAGGAGACAGGAGACAGTGAGGAATTCAATTTTGCTCCTCAAACACAAGATTCAGAGCATTCGATGAATGCCTCGCATTACATGCTCCACACTTGCACTCGCATCCACACACGCGGCCACACGCTTTGATTTTGATTTCCTTCCCTCCTGCTCTCCGCGTCTCCTTCCACACACTCACACATAAAGAAGACTCATCCGGAGCATCCTCAAGCCAACTCCAAATATCTGATTCCAAAATCCAAAGAGACGACAGCTAGAATGACAACGGCAAGAACAACGTCAAAGACGCTGCCTCACGGTAACGGCGGAGCAAAGCACGAAGCAGTGCGTATGCATTGCGATAACGATATTGCACGCATATCCATTTTCAAAGAGATTCAGATTCCAACAACCACGTCTGAATCTGCTGGGCTCTTCCAAACATTCCCTTGTCACATGGCCATTTGATTTATTAACACGAGACTTCCAAAAAAGTCAACTCCTCTGCAATATCTACATACGTTGCATTTACGAGTTTTCAAGAAACACACAACATAATAATTCAAGCGGCAAAGAAGTGCAAATATGCTATTTACCTTACTGAAAAGGGCAAAGGGTGACATCTACGTTTCAAAGAAGTGGAAAACAGGCTAAGAATAAGTAGACGTATAAAAGAGGTTGTATTTTAAATGGACTACTTTACGGAGTGCAAAACAAGGCATTCACGTTTTCGCAATACGGCAAAAAGTTATTTTAATGTCTCAGAAAAATGCAGAACACATCTGTAGATACTGTAAAACGAAATAGCCGTCAGAAGAACGTTTTACAAATAGATAAAACCCCAGCATTTTCATAAGAAGAAATAACATATTTCTATGGGGACGTAATATCTGAAAGACCCTTCATTGCCCTCAGTGAGTCTTCCAGTTTAAGTCTTGTCATGCCAAGGAGTCAGTCAACTAACAGCGTCGCAGTCAGTCAGTTATTTTCTCGTATTCGTCGTCGCCTTCCCTCGTCAGTCAGCTTCACACTCAAATACTCGCCACTTTTTTTGACTATTCAAATCTGAATTCGTTTTTTTTTTCAAGTCTTTCACGCTATAAGCTACAGATAGTTCTACAGCATCTGCTTGTGACTGTAAAGCTATGCATGTGTAGATAAACCGTTTTGCATGATGCCTTTTCAACTACCACGTATATCAACTGTGTTTTGTATTCGAGGCTATATTCCTAGGCTCAGTACATGCAGACAAGGGAGAAAGGACACGTATTTTTAAATCTCACAAGTTTTCTTCTTTTCTCTTTGTGTGCGATTGACGCCTCAGTTAACGAGCTGATTGTCAACATTCCTTCAGATTCAAAATTCAAAGACCTTCATTGAACAATAGAGAGACAGTAATTTTACCAATTCTCCCCCTTTCCCCCTTATTTTACACTTTTAGCACTGCGCTGCACGACTGCACTTCCAATATGTTGTACTGCCTGATTTTCCAATATTTTGACAAATGATCGTACCGTAATTGTAATCCATACCACTGCACTGCAATGCAATGGCGTGAATGCCAAGGGACTTCAGTTTCCAACGAACCCATCATCTAAATATCATCGAAATATTCTAATTGCAACATTTAATTTTAGTTCAAAAATGCATATATACGCACATACCGTAAATCTCAGATTATTTCTGGAAATATATTTTGTGAATGATTTATCATGTCAAAGAACTGAAGGGAAACTATTTAGAAACCAATGGGTGACTAATTCGAGAGTTACGGTAAATAGCTGAATGTATCTGTATCCTATATTAATGGCTGTGTACTTACGTCAGATTTCCCACGAATTCATCCCACGCTTCAATTAGCAAAAAACTTTTATGAAATTCAGCAGAGTTTGTAATTTTCTCTTCTGAGAAACCAGATTCATAATCAAGCCCAAAGCTCTCACTTCACCCTCACAGCGCAACCATGGACACTAATACATGAAAGATACAACTTTAATGAAGTTGTATCAAATTTTAAATCGATATCGATATGACTCGGAAAGTCAGCTCAAAATTACAAGGAAAAATCTGTAATAAGTGAAACATCCGACTTGATGTTTCTAGGAATCTACGATCGATTAATTTCATAGCTCGCTGAGCATTTTGCTTCTAGTTTTCATCAAAGACTCAATAATTGCTACAAAATTACAATACGCCCTCTTACCTTTTTTTATTAATGGTTAGTTGTATATGTACATAAGAAACCTAGTAAAGGTAAATTATATTTTTGAAATAATCAGAGTGCTCAAGATATCTGCGCATGCATATGTATGTATACTATGTCTCTCTTCATAAAATATTCAAAATATTAATTAATTGCTTCCAAGAACTTTCCAAGTTCATTCAAGTCCTAGCAGCTCAAATTCTGCTTCCATTTATAAGTACACGCCTTGCTCGTATTCGAAAAATCTCTTCAATTCAAATTTTAATTTAGCGTCATAAATACGAAACATAAAACACATAATTAATTGCATTTAAATCGAGATAAACGAGTTCGAAAACATTACGTATTATACCACTTTGCTTTTATATTACTTTTCAAAAATAGTAAAACTGGTATTTACACTTTCTAAAAAAGATTGCTAAAGTTAGATTTTCACTTTCTTATAAGTACATTGGTAAAAAGTTGATTGTTGGGACTTGCTAACGACATTGAGAGGACGTTGGACTTGCGTGGGAATGGTTTTACGAGAGGACTGACTTATCCCACAATGCTTCTTCACCCACGATATGTTCAACTATGTGTGCGGTGGGTAAAACTGAATGGTTTCGTGCTCCAAGTGTTGATATCTGGCCACATATAAACTTTGAAATGCTCAAATTGATTTCCTTTGCAGTGCACAATCCCATACGTACGTGAGACCCACGACTGACATGTTCGCGTATGCAAGGAACACTTTGCCCCACCATAGGACCAGGTATGCAATTAGTAAGTTGGTAATTAGTTCTCGTCATTTCATTTCACAACCAGACCTTCACCAATTCACAGAGGAAACTCAGCTCATCAAACTGAACTGAAGTTCAAGTCAAAGTCAAAGCCAAGGCGAATGCAGTGCGAAGGAAACTACGGGAGCGGGTGAAGGAAGGGAAAAGGTAGTTGTAGTTGTGCGAGTGGTAATAAGTGGGCTTGGAAAAGTTTTGAATGAAATGCATTGCAATTTGGATTGAACGGGATGGGAGCCATTCTTTGAGGCTTTCCCTCGAGGTCAGACCCCCTGATATGAGGCCTTTGATTTTCTACCTCACTTTCCCTATTGCCTCCCACACACTAAATAATCCCTCCAATATCTCCATGTATTCTTTAATTGTATTCCACAGTTTTACAACTCAACTTTGGCTACAACATTTCCTTTGAGTTTATACACTGAAATTATTCCCAACTATTAACCTGAAGCCCCGTCCGAATCACAGTTGGGACCAGAGCCATTGAGTCATAGAACTACTAGCTGTGTGGATTCCTTTGAACTGAAATTAAAACACGAGACCAAATCAAATTCAAATTCACATCTACATCCACATTTCAATGAAGTCATTTCATTCGGAATAAAGTCCTCGGGAAAAACGCTTGCCTTTCCCACAATGCTTCCAGTCATACGGCCAACAATGTCATCCAAGCTGAGAAGCAAGCACACAGAAACAGAGAACACCAACATAGGAAGGAAACGAAAACGTTGTACGAACATATATTTCGGTCGTATTTTTAAAGTTTCAAAATATACTTATGCGCAGGCTTCCATTGACAGTCATACGGGAGCCTTTTTAGTTTAATTTTGTATAAAAAGTTGCTCGTGTATTCAATAATTTTGTTTTTACACCATGTACAAGTTTTCTCGAAATTTACTGAAATACTCTTAAAAAACAATTAATCATGTTTTAAATTTTTTTAAATGTTGACATACATAACTTGCCGGGCATGTATTTAAAATGACTATGTTGTGGTTGCTTGTACCATTTAAGAAAAGCTAATGCATAACTTGTTCCACCTTTTTTAAAAACCTTAGAAAGCATTACATTTGTTAGTTGCACCGTTTAAAAACGTTAGGAATTTGTATTACACTATTTGGATACTTCAATATTTTGTGTTGGCGTCTTTGGTAGCTTAAAAATATGCTATTCTGCTATGTCGTTGTAAGTGCTAATACTATTTTTTGAGCTTTTGAAAACGTTCTGTATCCCTTTAAAACTGATAATTTCTATAGTTTGGGGCTAAAAATGTTGTTTGGAGAAGTATTTTTGAAAAGCAATTTCTTCCAATCTAAAGTGGAAATTGTGGGATATTTGACAAGACATTGGCAAGATTCCTTCCGTAGGCAAAGCACGTGACATAATAATAATATGGTCCTGTCATAAAGTTCAACTGAGCGAATGAATTCATTCTCCGTGTCTGGTTGTCTGAAGTGAATCCGCATTCGAATTGAAATCCACGACGACATTATTGTCACAGACCAACGAAAGAAACCAAAAAATGATAAAAAACTAGAGAATCTTAAATTTAAATGCAAACTTTCAACTTACTTGCTTCCGAAAAGATATTTTTTTAAAACATAAATAAACTCTATCTTTCCATTCAGTGAACTTCTTTCGTCTCCTATCCCTTTCAAATATTTTCATGCATGCAGACAGGAAACGGTTCGTAGGATTGAAATGCAATTGTAACAGAAAACAGAATGCATAGGCAAAGGGCACAGCACACTGAGACCAAAGTCAACACAACAGACGAGTTAAGGAACGAAAACTGTCTTTTGACATTTTGAGCATCAAACATGAGAGAGACGCATAAAATATTTACTATTGCGTATCTGCAGTATGCTTCTTAACTGCTATACCTCCATGCCAGTGTGCCCCATATAAGTATAACTGAAAAGAGTGAAACCTGAGACAAAATAAATATACAATTTTGTATTGTCAGGGGCTACTTTAAGCTGTCACATACCATTTTTCAGGGCAAGCATTTACTATTTCCAACGCATAATCGTACAGATTTATGCAATTTAAAATACTACAGTGTTTGACTTGATAAAATTAACCAATTATTTTCTAAAAGCTAGATTTTTGAAATATGCCCTTTTGTTTGTAAAACACGTCCAATATTGATTCCCTGGGGATTTTATAC
>JAQFZC010004955.1:0-15047 GCA_034695205.1 Dicyrtoma fusca | reverse complement strand
ATTGTCAATTGTGATACAAAATCACAATCAAAGATGCAACTACCAACAACCAACTGCAAGTGTCAACCGTAAACTACAGGTTTCGACTACCGACCGTGACCGTGACCTCTGACCTTACCATTACCACAGGCTATTCTAACTATGTAGTAAGTCATAAGTCATAAGTCAAATGGAACTGTCAACTGTCGCGGATCGCGGAGCTAGAATTTAGAAGATAGAAGCTACAACAAAAACAAAATAACCAAAAGTTTTAGAACTTACCTTCTACCTACTTATTTAATTGTTTTTATTGAATTACTTGAACTCGAAACTCCACCATCCACGCCTCCACCTCAAAAGTCCAACTCGAAACCGAAACACTCGAAATTATTGTTAAAAAATAAAAGACGTAAAGTCGAAATATAAGACAAAAATACCGAAGAACAATAATGGTAGCCGGCTAGCCGGCAGCAGCTTTATCTTTGAGTTTTGAGGTTTGAACAATTCCCTTCGTGGATGGCAGTGCTGCCACTGCTGTCCAAAATTTTCGCTAGTCTAGTCAAGTCTAGTCACGTGGTCCAAAATCAAAGGCAGCTAGTCTAGTCTAGTCTAGTCAACACAAAATCTACCCTAGTAAAGTCTAGTCTAGTCAAACTAGTCAGCTATCCCTTAACATGGGAAGAATCGTGGCTAGTCTAGTCTAGTCATTTTTTTCTGCTCCTCTTGCTAGTCTAGTCTAGTCAAGTCATAAGTTTTGAAAGAGTCAGCTAGTCTAGTCTAGTCTAGTCTAGTCAAGCGGCCGAAAAAAGCCGAAAAGTCTAGTCAAATCAGAATAGACTAGGGCAGCACTGTTTTTATTTACATTTTTTTTTCGACTTTTAGTTCATATTTTCCCACTAGACTGGCTCAGTTCAAGGAGAGAAGCTTGCCGTATTTTTTAGTACCATTTTAAAAAGGAAATTCAATAAAAAATAACCTTCAGTATCTATGTAAATCTATAAATAAAAGGTTGGGGCGGGAGAGGGGGGTTTCGTTTTATTACAAAGTATTACAGGGAGAATGGGGGGGGGGAAGTAATGAGAATATAATTGGTGTGCCTTAAAATGTCCGATTTTTCCTGCTTTAAGACGGAATTTTCTAATCTTTCCTGAACTAAATTTTGGGTAGTTTTGCCTTACTATAAAATATATTATATATTCATGAAATTAATGTCACTTTTGGTCACTATGAAGGTTTCACAATAAAAAACATAACTTTTTTTTCATACGTGGTAAATCTACAATCTACCTGCAACACTGCACTGCACTGCTGCATGCTGTAGCAATGATTTGCTATAGTAGCGAAATGGGCGAAATCTGTGACTACAAAGAGTGAAATACGCGCGCTGCATTCTGCATTGCGCAAGGAAATTATTTTTGATAATAATAAATAAATTTAATGTTACAGTATTTACAACGAACGTTGTACACAAAGATATTATTAAAAATTTAACGATTTAGAATTTTGTAATAATATTACTGGACTAAACTTTTTTGTCTTTTATAGTAATATTATTCTAAAAAAAAAATTTAGTCAGTCATTCTTTTTATCTTTCTAATCTCAATTCTACTAGATTTTGGTTTATAATAAATTTTAATTTTTAGTGAAGTACTGTAGTCATTGTTATTTTCATTGTTATTTTCACTGTGTTAAATTTTATAAAACAAACATAAAGGCAGGAATGTTATCGCTTCATGTTGCTCTTAATGCTCTTTCTTAATGCCTTATTCAAGGACTCCGACTGCGACTAATATTCCAAATATCCAAATTCTAATGGTTATAGGATTTTGTACAAGCTCAGGAATAAGTCAGGTCAGAATCAGAAAATAATATTCTTTTTCGATTAAGTTGAGGTCGAAGCCAAGTATAGCGAAAGCGATATTCCATTCCATGCAGTGTTCCACAAAGAGAAAGACTGTAAAAGTTGGGTAGATTTTTTGGGAACTAGGTCTGTATTGCTGTAACTCAGAAAAAAAAATCGATTGCTAATTACTTGTGTAATGATAGTTTTTTTAATAAAATAAAATGAGTGATGTTGTAAGTGGCAGTAGCAAATCAGGAGGGAGTAGAAAGTCTGAAAAAGGAAAACGTAGTACTAAATCGATTACAGATGCCATTCCAACTCCAACTCAAGAACATAGTCAATCCCATTCCCGACTCTCCGACGGGTCATTATTGGATTTCAGTGATGAAATGGAAATTTTGGGAGAGTTTGACACCCAAGAGGTCATTAGGTCAATGACTATAGTCTCCCCTCCTGACCCCATTTTCGAAGCAAGACGGATTGAGAATGAAAAGCGTTTGGAAAAATCCCTTAAGCGAATAATGCTTAAGTCAAAAACTAATATCTGGGATACTTGCTGTGCTGGTAAATGAAACAAAGAACTGTATATCTATGGTTTGACCAATTATGCTAGTAAAAGAGTTTTTTTTTTACATTAATTAGTAATTTTATTTTTAGAGGTTCGTGACGAAATTGACGACATTAATGCAATTCTTACGATGTTGGGTCTCCCGCCATATAACTACTCTAAAGACAAAGTGTTTCCCATTACGGACTACGTTCAAGCACCTAATCTTAAAAAATGTGAGGGATTTCTTTGAAGGTTTAAAACTGTAATTAAAAACTAAATTGCCATTGGTATAAAATAGTGATTTAAATGTTGATTTACCTTCTTTTTTTTTGCAGGCAATAGCAAGGACTACTTGGATTTCTATGTATTTCCATACCTTCTCCCTGCCATACAATTTCTCATTCAATTTGCTCAAAAGCACAGGATTTTCCAGTGCAGGCGTTGTACTTTTAATCCGTCGGATTTCATTTCCGAATATTTGTACAATAGCAACCCACGCTTTCCTTCTAGACAGAAGGAACCCGTAGCTTTGTTTGAGGCCCCATTCGCAAAGAAGTGGCTTAAACGATAGTAAGTGTTGCTATACGGATAGACTACAACGTACAAAGTAATAATACGCATTGCATACTTACCTGTTTCTCTACGCAACATTTTTGTAAAAGTCAGTTAATATTTTTTTCAATATTCTTTTGACAGCCCACGTCCCGCCACGCCAAAATGGCTCAAAATGTCCGCAGAGGGTGCAATTCGGATTATTCAACGAGCCTACAGAGGCTACCTTGTACGTCGGCGTCCGGACATTCAAGAAATGCGGAAATTCTGGCGGGTAAAATTTAAACTTAAAATTAATTTTCCAGCAAAAGCAAATCATCTTTTTAAAACCTTAATTACATTTAATTTATTAATATTTAGGACCTAAAGCACGAAAGCGAGATGAAAGCCTGTGGAGATCCTCCGTCAGAAGGCGGGAATGACTCCGATTACGTCACCGACGAGGAATTTGACTTGATGGAGAAGCAAAGTGAGCCAAAGCCCGTCTTCAAGACGCACAGTCAAGAGTGTGAGATCTGTGCCAAGTTTAAAGAGCTCCTCGTTCGACAGAGTAGGCAGCACAAGAAGGAGCAGCGCGCGGCACATGCGGTGCTGTCCGCGGGGCCCAATGCGCTTAAGAAAGAAGACGAATCGGAGAAACTTGAGAAACCCGAAAATCCGGAGTCAGCCTTGAGGAATAGTGGCATGAGTGGGGAAAATCTTGGGAGCGCCACGAGCACTCTGAGCGTGCCAGGGATGCAAGGGGTGGCCAGTAAATTAAAAAATGCCATGAAAGTTGGGGATAAATTCAAACGGAAGAAGCTCTGGAAGCTCGCGACTCGAGGGACCGTCATCGAGTTTGACGGGGAACAGACGGACTCGGCCACAGCTCAACGTCAGAAGGACAAGAAGGAAGTTTGGAGTGAAGCGGACATGAGTGCGATACAAGCGATCATGATTCATTTTTTAAACTGCCTTTTAACTGCCACCTCCTTTCTACACCGCAATGCAAGAGGCAGCAGCATCATTGCTTTTTTAACCTTTTTCGCCTTGTTGAAACAGCAATTATAGCAAGTTTTACAACTTTTTGAAATTGGGAATTTTTAGTTTTGACCTTTTTTAAAAATGAGCTTCTTGGTTTAAATGACCTTTTTGAAAGTGTTAGTTTCCAGCTTTGACCTTTTTGAAAGTGTTAGTTTCTGGTTTTGACCTTTTAAAAAGTGTTGGTTTCTACTTTTGTCCTTTTTGAAATTGCTAGCTTCTAAATTTGACCTTTTCGAAAGTGCTAGTTTCCAGTTTTGACCTTTTTGAAAAATGAGCTTCTTGTTTTAAATGACCTTTTTGAAAGTGTTAGTTTCCAGTTTTGACCTTTTCGAAAGTGCTAGTTTCCAGTTTTGACCTTTTTGAAAAATAGTTTTTTACACTTTTGACCTTTTTGAAAGTGTTAGTTTCTAATTTTGACCTTTTCGAAAGTGCTAGTTTCCAGTTTTGACGTTTTTGAAATTGTGGATGTTTAGTTTTGTCCTTTTTGAAAACGGTAAATTCTAATTTTGACCTTATTGAAAGTTTTAGTTTCTAGTTTTGATCTTTTAGAAAGTGCTAGTTTCTAGGTTTGACGTTTTTGAAAGTGTTAGTTTCCAGTTTTGACCTTTTTGACAAATGAGCTTCTTTTGTTTTAAATGACCTTTTTGAAAGTGTTATAGTTTCTAGTTTTGACCTTCTTTACAAGTGACAGTTTCTAGTTTTGACCTTTTTAGAATTGCTCAATAACTTCATGGTTTGCCAGTCCCGGAGCCCGAATAGGTTAAAATCAAAAGGAAATACTGGCTCAAATGTAAGCAAAAATTCCCGATTTTGTACATGACGGTAGCCTCGACTTACCTGGAAACAATTTTGGGGAGCTTTTATTGTTTCTAGCTGTCCTTACTGGTCCAAAAGGTTAAAAAGGAACTGCGCAATGGGAAAATCCTTTGGGTATTTGCGTTTAGAAATGACACTCAAAACTTGATTGCTCGTACCGCACTTTCAAGTACGATTGATTGATCGCAGCCCCACCACCACGAACGGAGGAAGATGAAAAATACCGCTACAAGTTCTCCCCACACTTCAAGTCCAAATATGAGAAATGTTGCTTCCAAGGGAAGGTGGACGGTCCGCTGCAGATTGTGTCGGGCGTGGACGCGAATTACCAAAAGCTCAGTTTTAATTTGACGCGCCTCTGCGATGCCACGTGCGACCATTCAAAGCAGGCGCCGGCGCCGGCGCTGGGCAGCACGGCTGCCGCCGCTGAGTTGCTTGCGAACGAAGAAGACACGTGCTGCACACTCAGGGATCCCGCCTCCTGCAATAAGTTCGTGGAACAGGAACAGGAGCCCGCTCCCAAGGCGCGGGTTTCTACCCCCGGCAAAACCCTCGGAAGCAGTGACAGTGACAGTCAAGAAGAAGGCGGGAGCCAAATTGAAGCCCGGGTCGCCAGTAGTGTTGTAAAGCAGTAGGAATTTGTTATAATTATTACACACATTATTCTATAATATAATTATTAGGGCATCGCATACCTATAGTGTTTAAAAGTCAAAGCCACGTGTGTACAATTTAAAAAAGTGCCGCCCTAACCAGCCAAGCAGTACCTGGAATTACGGTTTTATAAATAATAAATGAAAAATTAACATATAATTATTGTTAATTTACAAGTTTATTAGTTTATTACCGTTACAGTAAGTTAAGTACGCAATGGGATGTAATTGTGATTGTAGTAAGTGCATAATAATTATATAATTATATTGCATGAGGTAAGTAGTTCAGCAATAATCGAAAAATCATTCCTGTTCTTTTAAAACTAGCTGTACAGAAGTATTACATCCGCATTTTTATAAAAGTTGTAAGTAATTAGGTAAGTACATTTTTTATGTACCAACTTTGGCTTTGAATTTGACTTTGGCTTCACAGCTGCGGTTCCCACTAAGAGTAAGTATGTCATAATTTTATTTTTAAGATCTACTTTCTTATTACAGAGTAATTTATAGAATAATTTAGCTATGGCTGGCAGTGGGTGAGTAGCTGTAGGGGGAATTCTGTCCCTGATGCCCGTCGGGTAGTTGGGGTGAGAAGGGTGAGATGAGGCGTGCCTGCTGATTCTCCAATTTCATTTCATCCACGAGACGACTGATGATCCAAAGGGTGATGCTTTTGTAGGTAATGACGAGGAAGATGGGAACTAGATAAATCCCCTGGGGGGAAGTTAAAATCACCAAAAATCCCAAAGTCACTGCCGCCAAGTACACCGTTTGAACGAGGAACCAAATCTTGAGCTTTGTGAAACTATTCTGTAAAAATTAAGTAAAAAAAGAATAGGATTGGGCTACACTTTTTACCGTGATGTAATATTTGAAATGCCCCTCGCCTTTAAGAATATTACGTTTCATTCTCAACCTATTCGGAACTAGGAAACCATGGAAAGACAGTTTTAAAAAAGTATTTATTCTACATCTACTAATTATTGAAACTAACGCTTTCAAAAGCATTTCAAACAAGAAATTAACTTTCAGAAAGTTCGAAACTAGAAATCAACATTTTCAAAAACAGTCAAGACTAGTAACTAACCATTTCAAAAAGGTCAAAGCTAGAAGCTAGCAATTTAAAAAGGTCAAAACTAGGAACTAACACTTTCAAAAAGGTCAAAACTGGAATTTAGCAATTTCAAAAACATCATTACTAGGAACTAGCACTTTCAGAAACATGCAAAACAAAGAATTCACCTTTTCAAAAAAGGTCAAAAATAGAAACTAGCACTTTCAAAAAGGCTAAAACAAGAAACTAACACTTTTAAAAAATGTCAAAACTAGAAACTAACACTTTCAAAAAAGCCAAAACTAGAAATCAAAATTTTCAAAAGCAGTCAAGACTAGTAACTAACCATTTCAAAAAGTTCAAAACTAGAAGCAAGCAATGTCAAAAGGGTCAGTACTAGGAATTAGCACTTTCAGAAACATGCAAAACACGTAATTCACCTTTTTAAAAAGGTTCAAAACAATAAATTGCCAAACATTATCAAAAATATGTAAGCCTAGATTATAGATTGATTCCCGTTTCGAAAAAGTGTATTCAAAATAATTGCATAGTACCTCCTTGACAGCAAATAAAAGCAAACAGGCTAGGCTCGTTTCCAGTCCAATTGCCACTATAGTCCAAAAAATTCACATTCAAAATTCAAAAATCAATAAACGAATCAAACAGTTTTCAATTTTAATTACATAATTGGTGTCAAAAAAAGTACAGTAATACCATACCTACAATAAGGACAGAAACCCCGATGAGCTCTTTCCCATCCGGAGTTGTAAAATAATTGGCCAAATCTGGGACTTGCTTCAAGTCAAAAAATATAAAAATCCCCAAACCAAAAAAGGAGCCCACGGAAAGTATCTTCAGTGTTCAGTCATACAAAAATAAAAGTTCAAAAATTATACACCAAAATTGACATCTAAATATTATTAAGTTTTATTTGTTACAATTAAATTTTTTTGACCTACAAAATTCACAATAGCCACAACTTTAGCTCTGGTCCGGTTTGTGGACGTCCTGGACATTTTGAATTCACAAAAATTAACAAGAACAACAATTGAACAAAATTTAGTTCAACAATGAATAGCCACACCGAGCTATTACAAGCGATATATTTTTTACACTGTTAAATAAAAACTATGGCAAGCGCCCACTTAATTCTAAACGAACTTGACGGCTGAGGGTTATAGACGGAAAGTGTCCCAAATCCTTAATTGTAGTTTAATTAATAATTATTGTTATTACGAAACTTTTTAAAATTAAGAAATATATTTATTTAAAGGATTAAACGAACTACACGATTCAAATCTCCGCAGTATCATTCATGTTTACTTCTTCTATTTCTGTCTTCTGTATTAAATAAAAACTTACTAATATCGATATTATTGCATTGCATTGATTGGGAGTGTTAGTAGTGTACTATAAGAACGGAAATACTAGTTGTAGAGATAATAATAATAATAATTTATTATGAGGGCAAGAAAATAATAGGTAATGTACAAATTCAAATATTTGCTTTAATAAGCAATAGGTTTCCTTTATCAGTATCAACATACCTAGTGTATTTCTTTACTTTATTAGCATCATGCATTTATGTTATGTGTGTACCTAGTCGCAATAACTTATAAGATTAGATACCAAGGGCTGTCCACAAATAACGTAGTTTTTTTTAAATGAGGGGGTCGAATTGAATTTGAATTGGCATTTTAGTTAATGGCAAAAAGTGCAAACTTACAGTTAGGAAGGGGCCTGAGGGAAGGGGGGGGGGGGGGTGGCGGCTCTAAATTTTCGCAAAATGCCAACGTCATTTATGAACAGCCCCACATTTTGTAATCGTGGTCGTTCTTTCATAATAAATTGGAGTCTAGATTCAGAGGGTGTTTACATAAATTATGTCAGCCTTTTCGAAATAGCAATATTATTAGTTTTACACCTTTTACAAAATATTAATTTCTAGTTTTGACTCTTTTGAAAGTGTCAATTTCTTGTTTAGGAGCTTTTAGAAAAAGGCGATTTCTGGTTTTGACTCTTTTAAAAGTGTCAATTTGTTGTTTAGCACCTTTTAGAAAACGGCGATTTCTAGATTTAACCCTTTTGAAAGTGTCAATTTCTTGTTTAGGATCTTTTAGAAAACTGCGATTTCTAGATTTAACCCTTTTGAAAGTGTCAATTTCTTGTTTAGGACCTTTTATAAAAAGGCGATTTCTGGTTTTGACTCTTTTGAAAGTGTCAATGTCTTGTTTAGAGCCTTTTAGAAAACGTTAATTTCTAGTTTAGAATCTCTTACAAAATGGCAATTTCTAGCTTTGAAACTTTGAAAGTCTCAATTTCTAGTTTAGGACCGTTTGCAAAATGATAATTTCTAGTTTTGACTCTTTTGAAAGTGTGAAACTCTTGTAGATACAATCAGCAAACAACTTCATGGCTTGCCAGTTGCGAATAGGTTAGACTTACAGCCCATTGCAAAGTACCTAGGCACGTATAAAATGCCCAAACTTTTTCAATTTAAAACGAGTATTCATTACGTCACATGGCGTAATTATTGATGTAATTTATGGAAATTCCTTGCTATCAGTTAAACCTTTTTTCATTGATTACTTTTATCATTTTATTCTAATGGCTAAAGGGCCATAGCATACGTGCGTCAGTGGAGTGATTGCATAGTTATTGATACATATACTTATAGCCTTTGATATGCTATTCGTGATAGTGCGGTGGTTGTGATTTTATTTATATTTTAATTGCGTATAGCATGCACTATCAGCCATCAGCTCTACGCTATAAATATTACTTTTCTATTAAGCTGCATAATAATATAATTACATAATGCTATGTGTCCGTGTAATATTGTATCAGTAGTGTCAAATGTTAAAACACTGAGGGGCTTTGCAAATGCTGTGGCTACTAACTACTAGGTTATGCTATGTACACAATGATAATATGTAAAAAGGAAACTGAAACTGAAACTGAAGAAGCAAAGTCACTTATTTACTTATTTTGAGTCAAGTTCGACTTTAGTATGTAGAAGACAATAAAATTACAACCTTTGTATGATTTCACGAACCTGTACATAGGACATTTTGCACCTTTTCGGAAACATGGAAAAAGGATGTTTGGACTTTTTCGAAACGAGCAAATAGTGCATTTTGCTTCTTTTCAGAAACATGTAAACGGGACATTTTGCACCTTTTCAAAAACATGTATGTAAATGGGACATTTTGCACTTTTTCAAAAACATGTAAATGGGACATTTTGCACCTTTTCAAAAACACGTAAATAGAACATTTTGCACCTTCTCAAAAACACGTAAATAGCACAACTACAAATTCAAAAGCAGGCAAATAGGATATTTAGCACCTTTTCAAAAATATGTAAATACATAGAATATTTGGCACAATCTTATCATCGTGTAAATAGAGAATTTTATTTTTTGTCAAAACATGCAAAAAAAAACACATTTCGCACTTTTTTATATGCGAGCAAATACATAGAATCTCGAGACCCTTTTAAAAGCATACAAATTGATGAAACTTCGCACCCTTCAAAAGCGTTAGGGGAATAGGAGAGTTTTTAATAGGAGAATTTTATGGAAAAGAATTTACTACAGCATGAGTTTGCTCGATGCTATAATTTTGCATTTAATAAATTAGACACAAAATGTGTCATTTTGCTTCTTAAACACACCAGAAATACGGCATTCAGCTATCAATTTTACTCTTTTTTTTCCATCTGTATTTTCTACTATATAATATACGGGAAGCCCCCATAAAATGTAGTAAACAATTTTTTGCCTTCTATTGGAGTATCCCAAGTTAACCTTTTCTTGCTCCATGAACTTTACAACTCTTTGATGTAGTTTCTTGTCTGCCATTAATTTCCTTGAGGTTGAGGGTGATGAATGGATGGCGGTGGTGGCAGTGGATCCAATATTTCTTATGCTGCTGATCCTCTTGCTCTTGGTAAGTGGTATATTTTCCATTATTGGGAAGGAGTCAGGCCCGTCCAGAAATAAATAATGGTATCTCTCTAAACCCATTTTGATCTGCAGATTTTATTCTATAATCATTACACTACACATTATAATAAATAATTCTAAGATTTACATGGCCGCCGGCACCAAAATAAAAACAGGCAACTCCACAATGCCAAAAATCAGAAAAATGAAAAATAATAATTAAAAACACATTATATAATTTATTGTAAGTAAAAATAAATAAATTTAATAATTAAACTACAGCTACAATAATGTATTATTTTTAAATTTTACCTTGCATTTGCAAGTAGGTACGTACAATGCAATGTATAGAAAGAATCCTTCTGAAATATTATTTTACCGAGAATTTGAAAGCTCTACTTTTGACAGTCATTGCGTGACTGAAATGATAGCAAATAATAACTTTTCTTGTCTTTTTAGTAACCAAGAAGTTATGGAAATGTTAGCTGTAGTGCTGTAGGAAAATTTTCATAAAGGGTTTTACTATTTGAGAGCATAAACAAAATGCGCACTTTTTACTACGCACTTTTATTTGTTATGATCGTTCAAAAGCCTAAATACATACACACCGACCGATATAAGGTAATTATTATACATACTAGCTCATACTGGGCATATAAATTAGCTATAAGAATGTAACAAAACATTAAAAAACAGACGCTCCTATACAAATAAGTCTAGAGGCTCTCAAGATTGCTACATACTTGTGTAATTAACATGCGACGGTGTATTTAGGTAATTACTCCACAGCACTACCACCACACACCTACGCATTTATTTATGGAGACAAAGAGCTGGCTATAGCTATGGGTAGGTACTTCGTAGTTAACTTGCATCGGTTTAAATTAGGACCTACATCGAACTAGCACCAATAAATTGTCTGTTTCTTGTTGTAATTTTACAACACTTACATGACACTTGAACAGAATGCGATGAGATTAAAAAATAAATTATGATATGCGATAGGCGATAAGCTTTTATGATAAATTTAATAATAATAATAATTATTATTAGTAGTAGAAAATTGAAGTAGCCCATGTGTGAAGCACAGTGTACTTAATCATAGATGTATACATTTTAATTTTGAGTTATCAGAAGAATGTCAATTATACAGATTGGAACAATAATGGTCAATAATGGTGCCATTAGCAGGCACTCGACTATTTTATACTTCTAGAACACTACTGGCTTGAGCACAAAGTGTGTAATTTAAAATAATTTAAGAAATAGTTTACGTTTATATTATTTTAGCCAGTTTTAGCTAGTTGGGGCTAAAACAGACCCTATTTAGTAAAAGTATAATTATTTTGACCCGTTTTTCAAATTTTTTTCAAACAAAAATGAAGGGGTCTTTACTACCTTTGACGTGTACTTTGGCACTTTTCATTACACTCACAGCTGGAGCATCTCTGGATTTGGAACTTCATACCAGAGGCAGTTCCAGTTCCAGTAGTAATAGTGGCAATAATGGGCCTAGGCTCTGTACCCCTGGTGGGGTCAACCGTCCACTCTTGCACTACTCGCCCCTTCAGGGCTGGATGAACGATCCGAATGGGCTCGTCGTTGGAACGGATTATTTTACTGGTGCCTACCACATGCACTACCAGTACAATCCAAATGGAACAACGTGGGGACCCATGCACTGGGGTCACGCTGTGTCATTTGACCTGGTCCACTGGTGAGTATCAATAATAAAATTACAATTACTACAAGTTGTGTACCTGGGTAATCTTGCCAGCAGTATTTCGATGCTTAAATCGATCTCTTTTATTACAAATATATGTAGGTAGCCATGTAAGTTTATTGTATTACTGCTTCAATTTTTTATTCCGACATTTCTAATGCCTTCGTCTATTGTGCAGCGTACTAGTATAGCGGTGCCTGTTGAACCTGTTAAAAACAGGCAAACTATGAAGCTGTTTAGTGTTTATAGTTTATAGTCCAACTTAACATTTATCAAAGACAAACTAGAAATTAACTGTTTCAAAAAGATCAAAACTTGAAATTAACGTTTTAAAAACATTCATAGAACATATTCGCAACGAACACTTTCAAAATGGGCAAAACAGGAAGTATTCGTTTTCAAAAAGACAAAATTAGAAATGAACACTTTCAAAACCGACAGAATAAGAAATATTCTTTTTCAAAATGGTCAATACTAGACATCACCACTTTTTCAAAAGGGTCAAAATTAGATATGAACACTTTCAAAACGGGCAAAATAAGAAATATTCTTTTCCAAAAAGGTCAAAACTAGAAATGAACACTTTCAAAAAAAGGTCAAACTGAGAAACTATTGACTATCACTTTCAAAAAGGTTAAAACTAGTAAAAACTACTGTCTTCAAAACATCGAAAACTAGTAACTACGAGAAATTACTACTTTCAAAAACGTCAAACCTAGAAATCTTTCATTTTCAAAAAGGTCAAAACTGTAAACGAGCACTTTCAAAAAGGTTAAAACTAGAAACAAACGCTTTTAAAAAGGTCAAAACTTGAAGCCAACACTTTCAAAAGAGGCAATTCTAGAGCTTCATTTTCAAAAAGGTATAAAACTAGACGCACATTATCGATTACTGTTTCGAAAAGGTTATCCTGCCAGTGCCAAAGTAGTTCACTGCTCCCAATGTCGCAGTCGGTTTGTGGAATTACATAAATTATAAACAGAAACGTAATATTTAATTCATCATTTACGTATCAATCTCTGTTCTCTGTATTTTAAGGAAGGAGCAGCCGATCGCTCTCTACCCCGACGACCTGGGTACGATTTTTAGCGGGAGTGCCCAACGTGACGTCCACAACACTACGGGCTTCGCCACCAAAGATGGCACTGGAGCCATCATCCTCATCTACACACAAGACGGTCTCACCCAACAGCAGAGCATCGCCTACACAAACGACAATGGCCTCAGCTACACAAAATACGATAAAAACCCCGTCCTTCCCAACCCGGGGCTCCCAAACTTCCGTGACCCGAAGGTCATTCGCTTCAACGATTACAAGTGGATCATGCTTGTCGCCGCCGGGGATCGGATCCTCTTCTATTCCTCCTGGAACATGAAGCAGTGGGAGAAGTTGAGTGAATTTGGGGTCGAAGTGGGCTCCCACGACGGGGTCTGGGAATGCCCGGATCTTTTCGTCTTTGAGTACGAAGGTTGGGAAAAGTGGGTCCTTTTGGTCAGCATCAACCCTGGAGGTCCCAACGGGGGCTCGGGCACTCAGTACTTCATTGGAGACTTTGATGGCGTCGCTTTCACCCTTGACGAGGCTGCCAGTGCCAATGACGATAAAAATGCCCCAAGATGGCTCGACTGGGGCCCCGACAATTATGCCTCGGTCAGCTACGAGTACAACGTGTCCCCTTGGCCAAAAGTGTACACACAAGGCTGGGCCAGCAACTGGGATTATGCCGAGGCGGTCCCTACGGAGGGCTGGAGGGGGTCAATGACCCTCCCTCGGGAGCTTGAACTCATTAAAAGAAATGGCCGGCCCACCCTCATCCAGTCTTACCCCCTCGAAGTGGAAAAACTCTACTTGAAGGGCCAACTAACCGAATTCCAATTGCCCATGTCCATCGCCCCGGGCGCCACCCTCCACCTCACAGATTTTATCGGTTTTTCCAACGAATTATTCCAACTTACAATTGCCTTCAATACCCTTCGAATGGCAGAAAATTCCACCGTCAATACTTGCTTCTTCAATGGCTATGCGGAGCAACTTTGCTTAGTGTATGAGAAGCGGACTAACCGGGTCATTCTGGACCGGTCCAGATCGGGTAAAATCGACTTTTCGGACAAATTCTCCCTTCGCCCCTATTCTGAGAGAGCAAGTAGGGATGAGGTGGTCATGTTCGATATTATTATGGACACTAGTATGATCGAAGTGCTCATCGATCATGGGGCTAGTTCCATGACTGGGGTCTTTTTCCCTATTGACACCTTTAGGCAAATTAGAATCGACCATGAGGCCCCGGATGGGGAGGGGATTCTTACCTTCTTTGGGGGCAGCATTCGGGGATGTAATTCTATCTACTGTTAGTACTTATTACGATTAGCACTTTGTCGAAACAAACATTTTGAATTCAAGTAATAAAAAACTCGATTAATGATTCATCTAGAAGCCTCTATAATATTCCAGCACATACATTTTTTTGATTATTTATTTGCACAACACTCACGAGTCAGTTTATGGAACACAATTTACACAATGGTTGCAAAAAAAAACAATGGGACAATTTAATTCCTGTTTTGCTGTAGAGTAGGTAGGTAAGTATATGCCTTTTTTCGTTTTTTGTATGACTGTAGTGATAAATTGTTGATTTTGCTATTGACAGTGTGATAATGATAAGGATTGACAAACTGGGTAAGCGTTGTATTATCAGTAAAAGGCAAAAGGTATTTTGCTATCCAAAATCCAAGCCGAACTATCTGTAAGCCTTGAATGATAGTAGACGGAATTCTTTATAACTGTAATTATATCAATATTTAAAATGAGCTCATGCTATATACACCTATATATAGCTTGAAATAGATAGTGCTTGAAAATGACTGGCAAATAACGGCATGATGCCCTATAAAAAATTGATAGTGCAGA